>WAAG01089183.1:0-13122 GCA_013390105.1 Tichodroma muraria
TATTCTCCTAGAATTCTTACTGGAATTAGTAAATGCATTTTTTTCTTTATGCTTGAAGCTAACTCTTGATGATAGCTGCACATCACATTAAGCCACGTCCTCTTAACACACCTGATAGGATCTTTCTGCCTTTAAAAGAGGGGTTAAAGGTGAAAATGATACCATCAGCTTCCATCTGCAACAGAGATCAAAGGAAGGAGCAGGAAATTCTGCTTCAAGACATAATTGTGTGATCAATGATATTAAACACCTTACAGGGAAGTCTTCCATACTGTAAACTTTATACTTGGATTGTAAATATTTGATCCTAAAAGCACAGTTTTATCTCACGTTTTTTATAGTTTATATCCTGTGTTTAACTGGAAAAAATGGGGGAGGAAAACCCTAGAGGTAAGAGATTTCATGTGCACTGAAGTACAGATTGCTGTCCCATGTAATACGAATTGTCTATTGAACTGAAGCGATTTAGCTTTTTGGCTTATAATTCCTGAGGGCAATTGCCATCTCAAGTGGTAGACAAGTAGAATAATAGCATAAAGCTCTCTTGGGAAAAAAGTAGTATTGATTCACTCTGGTTTGCAATTAATATAATGATGGGGGTTTTATCTTATGTTAAAAAGGTCTGAAGTTAATTAATTAATTAATTGAATCCTGTGTACAAACATTGAGTTGCTGGTGACCTGGAGAGATCCTCTAGGAGCTGGTGCTGGACAGTAAAAACAGGAATAGAAAATCTTTGTTTGCTAAATCTTTAATACCTTTTCAAACCTTAGAAACTATGTCATACCAGCAAAATGACCTGAAGTTTTGATGTTATTGAACCTGAATTAATCTAAGTCAATCAAAGCACTTCTGGGTAGTGTGGTATACAGAATAACTGTATTTACTACTACTACTCTATCAAATGTTTCTATGATTTCATGAACTCAGCAAGGTTTAGCTGTGACTTTTGGTATCGACATATGTACTACTGGAAATAGTGTGAGATGTTCTCTTCCTATTTATTTTGTACTGTAATAAGGCTTTAAAGTACTGTGCTACTTGTGCTGCTGTGTTTATGGTGAAAGGTCAAGCTAAAGAACTGAACAGACCATTTTAAACCCTGTGGCACTTTCCCAGGAAAGGGTAAATTGAATTTCATGTCTTTGATGAATTCCAGTATGGGAATTTCCTGAAATTTTGATATGACTTGTGCAGCACACCTGTGTTCAGATATTTATTTTAATTTGGAGTAAAGCTAAGAGTCTTTATGATGTCATGAAACTATTTTGACAAATCTCAAGAAAAACTGACCTGAATTAATGCTTTGCTTTGGAACCAAGTTTCTTACATGTTTTGAGAGCTGAGGATATTTTTGAGCTTAGATTAATTAAAACAAATGAATCAGTCTCAATAAATGCATGCAATGCTTGGGTAGTTAAGTTTCTTCTGTAGTCCCCATTACATGCCATTTTGTCTGAATACAACTATTTTCTTACAAAGAGTGCTTTCATCATTTAACACAGAAGTGACTAATTCGTTTTGTTAGACAGCAAGTCACTAGAAAATGGTTTGAAGTTCAATGCTTTACGGTACAGAAAAAGGAAGAGTTAAACATTTGCCAGATGTAGATGAACAGTGTATCCTAAGTTTTCTGTATTTTCTATGAGAGATCTATAGGATAACTGAAATTTTTAGAGACACACAGGAACATGAAAAATGCCCATTTTCCATCTTCACTACATTGTCATCTTACAACATTTATTGACTTTGGATACTGAAGAGCCATTAAAAAATATATGTGTAGTTGATGAACTCTGTCGTTATTGAACATTAGAGGTCAGAATCACCCTCTTGGGAAAATCTGTTTGACTCTTTCTGCTGTGCAATTACTGTATTATGAAATGCTACGAAAGCAGCTATGGACTCTTATCAGTCATTACCATCCACCAGCCTTGAACGCTTATCTACTATAATTTCAGGTGTCCTTGGGCATGGCTGCACTGCGTTGATGGGCTTCCCTAGGGATTCCGTTCCCCTGATTAGTGCCTAGCTGTGCCAGTGGATTGCCCCATCTGGCACATGTGGTTGAAACTCCAGGAGCACACATCCTCCAAAGTACACTCAGGCAGTTTGCCTTCCTTACAATACAGAATGTACGCATGCAAAGCAGTTTTAACAGAGCTATCCACAAAGCCAAGTGGAAGGTCAAGGAGGTCTATTCTGAAATAATAACAGCGCATGGAAGTAATCCTCTTGCAGAGAAGATCCAGAAGGGTTTTGACAAAGAGGCTACAGTCTGAAATGTGGAATAAGCACATATTTGGGAGGAGAAGAGAGGAGGAAAGGAAGCACACCAGACTTAAGGAGTGGACATATGTGTTGTAACAGAGTGGTGAAACACCTTGTGTATCTGCAGAATTCCAAACTTCCCTTAAGCAGGTCCTTAAGACAGCCTTAGACAAGTCATGTGGACAGTGGAAATCCTTTTTCTCAGGAGAGTGTGCCTCAGTCTACCTGTGGACCAGCAGATGCCAAAGTATCTTCACCGGCTTTTCCAGAGAGGTATAAAAGAGAGCTGGAAGGAATTCCTAGTGAGCTACAAGGGTTCCCTCTTTTTTCCAGCCTTGAATGTCAAGGGAAGGTCTGTGTCTTAAGTCTCTGTTAGGGAACCCACTCCTATAAGGAGTTAGGAGCAGCATGTCAGGAAATCAGTTTCTAGTTCACCTTGTTATGAATGAGTTGCATCTAGGTGAGGCATCCTGAAAGAGGACTGCAGGATGGAGCTGAGGCCGTGACTCTGCAACGGTCCTGCCTCAAATCTCGCATAAGTGACTGTGTCTTTCATATGGTTTAAAAAATATTTTAAAAAAACATATTGGTGACTTGCTTAAGGAGTGACAGCCTTTTAAAATCTTTTTTTTTTAAGAAAAAAATTACATATTGAGAACAAGGGTTTATGCTGACCTTGTTATCTTTTTTTTTTTTCACTGTAGTGCAGGATAAGACTGCAGAAAAAATAGTGTCTCCTTATTATGTGCTCCTTGCCTGTTGTGACTCAGAGTGGACTTAGATTTGAAAATAGGAGGTGGAGAGCTACATTTCAGACTGAAAATGCTTCAGAGAATCTCTCAGATTGTCTAGGGTACAAAAGGAGGCAGTAATGTAGGTATAACAAGATTGTCATGCCCTTTTGGAGCAGTAGCTGAAGGTTGAGATCTTTCAGCATCCAGGACACAGGACTGAGTATCTAGCTACCAGTAGTCAGGACTGGGAGATCAGCCATCATCTCTTCCACCACAGCTTACTGCTCCCAGACTGTCTTGCACACTCTAAATTGCTGAATCTGAGTTCAGCTGTGTGATCATGTCTTGTCATGATGCCATACATATCTGAGCACAGATGAGTAATCAAATAACAAGCATGTTCCAAGTGCATGGTTAGTATTTTGGACTGGAGTGTGTAGCAACTCATAATTTGGATGTCAGGAGACAAGGAGGGGAACTGAGTAACTTAAATTTTGTTTGGCATCATTAGATGGTCTTTTAGACTATCAGTGTTATAGGAATGCTTTAGTTTTTTCTACTTTTAAGGGTCAAGACAGACATGGTTTGTACTTGTGCTCCTTTTCTGAGTTATCTGTTCTTCCCTGGAAATAGCGGCTAGTATAGAAGTACATCTGAAAAGATCTCGGAGGACCGCCTTCCGTGACCAAGTCCTCTCTTTTAGAATAGTACCAATTTGTACTGGCCACAATAAGAAAAAATAATAATTCTGTTTGCATAATTTGACAGTGCTCTGAGTAAAATATCCCAGTGTCACTCCAAAGGGACTAAACTTCATATAAATGTTCTCTTTTGTGTTTTTTTCATTTGTTCTCTCAATGGACAGGTAAATCCATGAAGTGCTGATGACTGCAGAACTTCTTTGAAGGTCAAGTAGTGCCTTTGCAAGGCCAGTGCTGCTTGCTTGCACTTAAAAAGACTTTTTTGTCCTTGACAAGGAAGTGTTCCTATGGTTTAAAACATGTTTTCTGGCTTTAGTGCCCTGTGTGAAACTGTGGTGTCTCCCAATGGGACTTTGTAACAGCAGGAGCTGCCAGCATGGACTTGGCGTGGCAGTTGGGACTATAAAAGGCCTAAGTTTGGGAACTGCCAGCAGGATTTGTCTTGCCACATGCTAAAGCAGGAGCTGCAAAACACCACAGGCTTCAAATTTCCACCCCCAACTTTCCAAGTTCTTTTGGCCCAGCAGCCGAACAGCTGGTATTTTACGTTTGCATGTTTTTCCCCAGAATTCTGCGTATCTCTGCCTTGGGCAGCACAGAGATAACTGTACGCAGGCCCTGTGGTGAGCGAGAACATGGGCAGTCCTCCAGCTGTGCTTCTGCTCTCCCATTCCTCCTCCAGCACCTTCGTGGTGGCTCTGGGCTAACAGTGTATGAATGGAGGAGTCTGGGGAAGGTGTTGGCACCTCCTAGCAAGTTCAACAAGTCTCGTGTTAGAAAAGAGCATTCGCTCTCTCACGGGCGCACTTTGGGCCAAGGCGCTGCAACATGTGCTGCGCTTTCAGGAGAGATTATTTTTGACTGTGTGTTTAGAAGGATACAAGTGGGGAGGATACAAGCAGGCTTCTTTCCCTTTGTAGGCTGGTTGAAAAGTAACTCAGAAGAGTTCTCTTCATGTGCTGTATTTGCAATGTGTGAGAAGGAAGGGCCTTTTAATAGCTCGGGCAGGGAAGTCCAGCAAGGGCTGAAGGGGTTTCTCAGTAGCTGATGTACCCCTTAAGCACCTGACAGTAAAGAGGCCGAGGTAAAGAGGCTTGAGGCAGCAAAGAGGGTGAGGTTTCCTTGGTTATTCTGGCCATCAGGAGATGCCTGACAATAGTAGGAATGCATGTCTTTATGTATATCCTTGCCTGTGTGGGGAGGTATGGAACACGAATTCTGAGGCATGACCACGTTGTCTGTCGTGCATGAATCCTCCTGTTAGCTGGGGAGGGTGTGGGGATCAAAATGAAGTAAAATGGTCTTCTCTCAATGGCCCTAGTCCACAGACCATATTATCTTTGCATATATAATAGGAATCTGCTCCCAGCTGTTCTCTACCACACACGAAAAAGGTCTTTTGGTGGAGCTACTATGTTTTTGTAGACTTGTGTTCCATACCTACATGGGCTACTTCTCAAATCTACTTCTTTACTAGAAGTGAATATAACATGATTAATATTTGCATAGTTTAGAGATACTAAGTTCCAACAGTTTGTAACTGTGAGTCATTGAAAACTTGCATAGGTGAGGTGCAGAGTATTTACAGGATGTTCTAGTTGGGAGATTCTGTACAATCTAACGCATTGTCAGTATAATAACTTCACTATACAGCCAAAGTTAGTTAAGTTACTTTGTCAAGATTTTTTTAACTTCTTATGCCAATAGACTTCTTGAAAATTGAATCCTAAGTGGGGAAATACTACAGATTTATTTGGAAAGGATACCTTTGCACAGCATTTGCTAGCCTCGATTTTTAGTTTACGAAATCATTAGGCATATAGTCATCTCTCTTTCCATTGCTTGCATTTTAGCCTTTTAACTAAAGGAACTTTAAGGAACAAAAAAATAAAATGAAATATTCAAACACTGACACATGTTGCAGATTGCCTCTGTCTTCTTATGTAGGGTGTTTTGGGACTGCAGAAGGATTAGGAGAAGATTTCTGAACAGCTGAACTCTTCTGTTGCAGACAGAAAGTCATCACAAATTCAGAGAACTTCTGCTGGCTTTACAGTTTATTTCTTGATCCTAAAAGAAGTGACATGTTAAATATGGGTGTCTTAGTGGTCCTGCTTTGTAGCAATGGTCTGAAAGAAAATATAAGCCCTCCCATAACTGAGTGATAGAAAAAAAGGAAAAAGCTATTCAATCAGACTTATGTGTTGGAGAAAAAATTTTATAATTTCTCTTTCTATGTCAGATCTATTCATGATAGCCAAACGTGGCAATCTCCTTGTGGTAGGTCTTCTGTGATATGCTTGTTATGTTTCTTTTCAGTCTGATCAAGAAAAAGTCTTCATCCTGAGTGAATTGTAGTTATATTTAACAATTCATTAGATTATTTATAAACATAAATTTATGTGCTTATATTTTATGTAAGTTTATGTATTATATTTTTTAAATGTGCTGCACTTTCCACCAGCTACGTTTGCTAAGAAAGTATAAAATGAAGCAAAGGCCTCTGAGATGTGTTAAGAGATGGAAGTATTTGTTTGTCAGGCCTTTAAAAATGTATAACTGAACTTTTGATTGTATTATTTTACAAGCAGTATGAGCTATAGCATATGAAGAAAGGCATGTAGAAGCTCTCAGGAAGATTTACTTGAGCATTATTAGTGAACCAGCGAGTGATCTGGAGTTTTGTCATCTTAAGGGTTTTTCCTATTACTGTAAAACTGGTTTATGTGGGGTGTCAGAAAAGAGTGGACTACCAAGCGCTAGTGCTTTTTTTATAGCTTGTGATGTACAAGGGGAAATTGATGGACTGATAATTTGTACCCTCAGACTTGTAATGGTGTGATAATGTTCTATTTACAGTTTTTAAATCTTAGCCAATTTCTCCCATGAAATAGGTAGTTAGGACTATTTTTTTCTGACATTTAGTAGCATATAATGTTATCTTACAGTTGGCTAATAGAACTTAAGATGTCAAATGTTATGTTTATTACCTCTATATTATTAATTCTGAAGTCTTTATCAAATTATTTATTTTTCATAGGGGTAATATAATGTAGACTCTGAGTGGAGTTGTTTTCCACATCAAGAGTCATAGGACATAGATGTTATCTACTGGTTGTGTTTCCAGCTCGAGCAGAGACCTGAGTCAATAAGTCTGTACCAGAAAAATAAGTGCTAAAGTGAATAATCCAGCACAGTTCAAGAAGAACTAAAGCCACATTAAGTAAGTAAATTGGCAGCTAGGAAATGTTAGTTGTACCCCATCATGATAAGAATGTACCTCAGCAACTTCTCAATCAATGTGGGCTCAAAGACTTGCCATGCAATTGTGTTCCTTCATGCTGCTGGTCTGTACGTCCCTGGCTTTTAAAGATCATTGTTTGTTTTCCACTCTTGTCTATGAGAGTGCTTCTGTCAGTTCTTTAAATGATAAGCAAAGGTGTCTTCATATTAGCTGCGTCAGATGGATTGAAACTTTTCTACAAATCCCCTAGCATGCTCTTTTCTTTCTGTCTCTCATATGTTTGAGGCTGGTGTTCCTTCCATTAGTTCCTTATATTTACTGTGATTTTCTTTTACCCTTGATATCTCTTTCTACTTGTATCTGATTTTGTGCCTCAGATTTCTGGTTTGTACATCAGCCTCACACTATTATTTTAGGCTTTAGTGCTTTTAGTCTAGATTCTGGTTCTAATCTGCTTCTTTCTCATGGTTAATGTTAGTAGAAAACTCAATGATATGACAACATAGCAACATAGCATCCATTTTTCTACCCCTAGCTGATTTCTCCTTTGTCCCTCAGACTCTTGAGAATATCAGTGTTTTGATCCTATGCTTACTTAAAAGCTCTCCCTGCAATCTGAATCCCTTTTCCACATGGTGGTGTGTAAAGCTGGTGCTGTGTTCTGGCTCATTTACATCTGGGACCAGTTTCTCTGTGTTTGACTCCCCAGCATCCCCAGCACCAGCTGGCAGCAGCAGCAGCTGCTCTGGGGGCAGCGAGGTGGCAGGGGGGTTCTGACCATCCCTGCTGGCATGGGATGTGGGCACACATGGTGCTGCAGTGGGGAGGGACGAGAAGGTCCCAAGCGTGGAGCCCTTAGGAGGTGAGCCCACAGCTACTGTCCCAGGCAGAGTGCATCTTGTTTCCTTCTTGGAGCTGAACACCATCAATCTGAGCAAAACCAGAATTAGTACTCACTCAGAAATGTGAAAGTCATGATAAATTATCTATTGGTACTTTTGACACTGGGATGGATATTCAGAAAATAATGGGTTTTTTTGAGAGATAATTGTGTTGTCCAGAATGCAAATTTTAGTGGAGCCTTGTTTTTTCCTGTTGTGCTCAGCTCACTGTGTTTTTATGTACTACAGCAGCTTCCTGTACCCAAGGTGATGTAAGCCCTTAGCAAGCTCCTGACTTGCTATGTTAAAATGAATGAATAAATAGAAATCATAGTTATTGGGCTAGGTCCTTTCTCATACAGAACTTCAAAAACAATCACTTTTATATAAGCTGCGGCCTATTCTATATTTGCTGTTGGTTCTCTCTCTAGTAATTCAGCATTCCTTCTTTGATAGATAAAATAGGTTTTTATCTATCTATTGATAGATTTTTAGGAGGGAAAAAGTATTAAATAATGAACGTGTGTTCTCTTTGTTATTCCACAGTAAATTCTAGTAGCAATCATTATTTAATGGTATTTATTTTTAAAGGAATTTAGAAGAATTGATAGAAGCTCCTTCTAGTTTATGCAATGTAGTCTGTTGGATGCTTTAGTCTATCTAATAGGCAAAAAAAACCCCACCAAAGTGTCAGCATCACTGTTTGAGTAATGCAGTAATGGAAGTCACAGGTCCGGAGGTGGTTTGGGTTTTCTGTTTGTTTTCTATGTGGCCATTGCTATGATATAAAAATAAAATATTAGTTAATACACATATTTTAGTAAAGGGGGGAAATTACTTTTTAATTTTATTAAAATGTTACAGCAGTGTGCTTTAAATTTTAGAATCTGACAGATTAACACCATTAGATTAATACCTGGTTACAGTAATTGGATATTGGTAACAGCATTGTTAGTGAAGAGATCCTATTAACTTGTTTACTGAGCTGCCTTACATAGCTAATCCAATTTGGAGCTTAGCATTAATTATAGCAACGCAGAGATGAATGGATATTGGGTGCAGCACCTTCCTGCAGGAAAGATAGCTCTGGTGGCATAATACTGGCCAAGTTGCATGGATAGCTGAGAAATACCTGAGTTTGATAAGAGCATCCCCAGAGAAAGCTAATCTTGGGAGATCATTGTTCCTGGAGATCAGGATTGTCTGTACTTCTGGAAAGGAACAGGCTCCATGAGGATGCCCTTTTTCCTTGCCACAGGGTGAAAGAAGGGGTGTTTATAATTTGCACCTCTGAGAATGCAATGCAGTAGTTGGTTTCCAAAATTTCATTCTGTCTTTGCATGCAGTGTGCTCTGGGTGTTTAGTTATCTATATGGGCAGAAATGTGTGCTGGCTCACAACAATGGCTTGCCGTTGGCACGTGTGATTATAATAGTTCAGCGGAATTTGAGGACAGAAGGAAGGAAAGAAAAGCACCTCAGTCTGTCATACATGATACTTGCACATAGAATTTGGTCGACCTTCTAAGATTGCTAAACTGGTTGACATATGTGAAATTGGTACTTGTATTTTTTTTGGCTAAAAATATGGTTCTTTTTCTTGCTTAGTCATTTTTTGTCAGAGCCATTTTCTACATGAAAATTTGCAGCAAACTGATTATGCATTGAAATATTTTGCTCACTTATTATGTGAGGTAAAATTTAAAAATCTTCCAATATTGATTTTCCTGTAATTTTAGATGATCAGAAATTTGGTAGTAATTAAAACTGTTTTTCTATGTTCTCTGTGGTTTTCAGCAAGGAAAAGAATCTTAGCTAAATGATAAATTTAGGGATTTCTGTAGCAGCATTTACAAGCTCATGGAATGGTAGAGCTCTTCATATGCAGTGCACTTACATCATATACATGAAGTTGATAGTCAAGTGAAATGCTGGTGTTACAACCTTTCTGTTTTCTCCCTTTTTTATTTTGGTCTACTCCCCAAATTTGGCCTTTCACTCAAGTCTTCCACGAAGATATATTTCTGTCAAAATCAAATGCTCCCTTTCTTCTCCTGTACTTTTCCTGCAGCATTCCCTTATGTTTAGTATTTCAGAGCTGACAGAATTGGGTATTCATGGAAAACATACACAGGATTCACCAGGCAAGGAATTTAAATTTCACAAGGTGAAATTATAACACTTTTGAAGTCAGTGACAAAACTCACTTCAACTATAGCAGGACCTAGATTTTATCCTCAGTTTTTTAGGCCCAAATAAGCACTTCAGTCATGAGATTGCCCACTTTGGATTTCACAGTGAAGAAAAACCTGACGAACAGAGAAATAATGGCTGTTCCAGAAAAGAGTGTGCAGTTAGATAACATGGAATTAAAATCTATGTTGTATATTCCTACCTGCTTGTCAAGGTCGTAGTATGCTTTCAGCTTCTAGACTGGTACTGATATGCAGTAAAGACCTATGCAGAGCTATGTCACCTACTTTACATTGCAAAACATAAAACACAGGGCAAAAAGGTGCCATCACGTCCTCTATATGTAGTGTGAATGTGGAGAGACCAGATTATTGGAATTAAAATCAGTTTCTGTCCTTCTATAATCAGACAAGCAAATTTAATGATTTTATGTAAGTGTTGAGAAAAGCAGAAATTCAGGTTTTAGTCAAAGTGACTTGGAGGGCATGCTTTCCTTCTTCTTTTTTCTTTTACCCCCTTCTTCCTCCAAGACTGTTAAGCAAATGGAACAGACTATCAAGTATGCATGCACATTTCAACCCACCCATTCCAAGCTCTCAAAGCGTGGAAGCTTAGTCACAGTTTAATTAAATTTATTCAAGAAATCCCCAGACTAAAAAAATAAATAGATAAATATACAACACTAATTAGACTGTTCTTCTCTCTATTAATATCAGTGGAAGTGTGTGTTTATAGACATGGGAAGACACCCCCTGCCACTGTAATAATGATCTGTTTGTATTCAGAACTCACAATAATGTTTCAGGTGATTAATCTCTCCAAGCGACCTTTTTGGAGGGCCGAAATACTTGTTCGAAATCTTCCAAGTCTGAATGACTCCGATTTCCAATCCTTATAAAACTTTAATTTATTAAATTGAACCTGTCAATATTACTTAGTTCATGGTCTCCTGTTCTCTGTGTTAGACTTCTCTGTGAACTGGAGGAATAATGTGATTTAAAATGAGATTGTGATTTATGATTTAGTGGTGTGAGTTAGTTGATCTCTACCCAGGACAGAGGCAGCAAATAGTAATATTTCCCTGAAGGCTCTCTCTCATGTGGAAGCTTGTTTGATGCCAGACTTCGTGTGAAGTCCTAACCACAACTCAGAGATTCTTCAAGTCTTTTACTGGTATGCATCCTATTGTCCTAGGTCTGAAGGTCATTTCTCCTTCCTTCCCATTATGTCTTGATTGCAAACTTCGTGGAAGTTCTGGAATCAATCCTTCTTCATTTTAAATGTCACGAGAACACATCCATCTAAACAGAACNGAGATTTCCTAATAATGATGGAAATTTGTAGTAGTAGTTGGATTCCTCAGTTTCCTTGTAATTCTGTTGAATCCCAGTTGGAATTAACAACTATGTTGTAGCTGCATTCCTATTCTGGACCTGCTATGAGGAAAATTAGGGTTTTGACCATAAACTTGTCAATTGGGACTGTTCAGTGCTGTAAATAAACTTAGTGGTTTTGCAAAGGAAGGCTTACAGACTTCTAAAACACAAAATATGATCTCATTGTCCTTCAGCTTGGAAAGGCAGAAGAACAAATCTTTTTTAAGGCTCAAAAAAATCCTTTAAAAAACCATACAGCCCCAACACTCAAAATAAATCAAGACTCTTCATAAGAGGAAGAGCCATGTAATGTGCCTTGTATCTGTAAAAATACATCTCTGCTGTTTTAATGGGACAATTATTGCAAACCAGGACTTGTTGAAAAAATCCTGGATGCTTTTGCAAAGTTCATTCTCCCTGATTTTAGGAGGCAAATACTTTTCCATTTGGCTAATCTAGAGGTTGGCAGACTTTTTGCCTCTCTCCTCTTTAGTCTGGGTCTAATGCTGGAGCTTCTGTTATGTCAATGGGTTTCTCTATGGTACTGGTCAGTCTCAAATTATGCTAAAGGAGTTGGGTGGTCTTTGGCTACAGTTTCTCTTTAGTTTTAGTGACCATCACACAGATAAAATACAAGAGCAATTTTTACTGTCGCATTGATGAAACTTCATACATAATGGACATAATGTGCTAAGGTCACAAGATGCATTGCGAATGTGTTCAGTAATTATGGTCAGCAGAAAAAATTGGCAAAAGGGCTGTTTAGTTTTTGATAAGAAAAATTTAGCCAAGGTTTGCTTAATGAATATTCAGAGATACTGAGGAAGATGTCTGGCACTGGGGTGCTTTAGGTTTATATCTTGGTTTCAGCTTCTAGGGGAGGGAATGGGTACATTCCCTTATTGTTCAGTCACATTCATTCTTTCAGGATTCAGGTGTTCCTCTAGGGGTTTNCCTGTCAATATTACTTAGTTCATGGTCTCCTGTTCTCTGTGTTAGACTTCTCTGTGAACTGGAGGAATAATGTGATTTAAAATGAGATTGTGATTTATGATTTAGTGGTGTGAGTTAGTTGATCTCTACCCAGGACAGAGGCAGCAAATAGTAATATTTCCCTGAAGGCTCTCTCTCATGTGGAAGCTTGTTTGATGCCAGACTTCGTGTGAAGTCCTAACCACAACTCAGAGATTCTTCAAGTCTTTTACTGGTATGCATCCTATTGTCCTAGGTCTGAAGGTCATTTCTCCTTCCTTCCCATTATGTCTTGATTGCAAACTTCGTGGAAGTTCTGGAATCAATCCTTCTTCATTTTAAATGTCACGAGAACACATCCATCTAAACAGAACAGTCATTGGAACACTCCATTCTAAGGTGTGTTGATAAAGAAATATCATCATCCTTTCAGAGGCAGTGTCTGGTCCTATGACCAATGACATAAACCAAATTTTCACAGGAAAACTTGACAAAACTGAGTAGCCAGTTCAAATATTCTGGCATGCCCCTTGTTGTGCCCAAGAAAAGATGCTTGTCATGTGTGTAAGTGAAATGAAGCACAAGGAAGAAGTAATTTTTCAGGAAGCCAGTGTTGCAGAGATTTCCTGATAATGATGGAAATTTGTAGTAGTAGTTGGATTCCTCAGTTTCCTTGTAATTCTGTTGAATCCCAGTTGGAATTAACAACTATGTTGTAGCTGCATTCCTATTCTGGACCTGCTATGAGGAA
>WAAG01089188.1:0-39809 GCA_013390105.1 Tichodroma muraria
ACAGAGGCTGGCGGGATGTGGCGGGGCACGGGGACACGAAGCAGGGACAGAGGCTGGCGGGATGTGGCGGGGCACGGGGACACGAAGCAGGGACAGAGGCTGGCGGGATGTGGCGGGGCACGGGGACACGAAGCAGGGACANCCCCGCTCCGCCTCGCTCCGCCCGCGGCCCCGGGACCGGCCCCGAGCCCCGCTCTGCCCCGCCCGGCCGAGGCACCGCCCGCCGCCGCTCCCGGGGCAGGCCAGGAGGGAGCCGGCGTGGGGTGGTGCGAGCCGCCGAGTTCCAAGCACCCCTCACGGGCGATCACAGCGTCGCTGAGGCTGGAAGAGACCTCAGAGATCATCGAGTGCAGCCCGTGACTGAACACCACGGCGCGAACCTCTCCCTGGTACCAAGGGACGCGTCCAGGCTTAAAACACACCCAGGAACCGTGACTCCGCCGCCTCCCTGGGAACAGCCCAGGGTGCTCTGCCCGGGACCCCTGCCCCTCGCATGTCCCCGGTCTGCGCTGCGCCGAAGCAGCCCGAGATGCCCCTGAGTCGCTGCTCGGCAAGGGAAGGGGTCCGGCCGCGGCCCCGAGCAGCGAGCCCCGTGCTGCAGCTGGCAGGAGGCAGCACCCCCACGGCCGAGTGACGCCCTGGTTAAATCTTGCACCCATGCCAGCGGTTTGCCTCACTGCTGAGGATAAACATGGTGCCGGTTTTAATGCAGTGATCCTTGCTACATCCGCACGAGCATTACTGTCTCCTGTATACAGTGTAAGGGACTCAGTGCGCTCCATCAACAGCCTCGCAGCCACACCAAAAAACAGCCTTGGCTTTACCAGCTCCATGGCAGAAAGGCCTGAGATGCTGCTCTTTCAGGAGTGGAGCCACACAAATAACAGACCAAAAAAGGGTTCAGCCAACTAACCCTTAGTTTTGTTTGGAATTGACTCAAAGCTCTTCCTCCCATCCGTTCTCCAAGAGCTGGGTTGGAGAAAACTTCTCATGTTTTGTTCATGGAAAAGACAATTTGCTTGTACTCTATTTCTGACCATAATATGCAAAGAAGTGGAAGTTTCCATTCAAAATGGAAAAAGTATTGGTGATATGGTGAAAGCAAACATTTTGAATTCTCAACAAAAATGGGAAGGTATCATTTGCTTTTTAAGCATAATTTGCAAAGAGGAAAAGTCGATCCAAAACATCCAAAATTTTTTTTTTCTGGCAAGTTACCAGCCTGTCACGTTGGCCACACAGCTCCAGTGTGTTTCAGGTTAAACAGCAGGACTGAGTTTTAGACTATGAGGAAAGCAAGGCAGTTTAAAAATACCTCGATGTCTTTGATATCTTCTATTTCTAGTATCTCTGTTTCATAACTTTGGTGCCTACCTATGGTTCAGATGTTCTGAAGTTTGTCTTTTTGCCCATTTTCCTCAAATTTTCATCAATTCTCCAGCAAATGTTACCAGTTTGCTGTCAGCTGATGGGTGAGTGCTGATCACATTCCAGGTCACACCAGGCTGAATCACGGGGATCCCACTCTAGCACTCCATCCTTCCTGAAGTGGCTGGACTTGGACTTGCTCAGTAACAACCACTCGGAACAAATATGGATCCACTATCCTTCAGCCTTGGTTTTTGGAATTGAATTTTCTGTTGATTGTGTTTTTTGCACTTTGAATTTTAAAAAATTATTTTAAAATTTATTATTTTATTAAAACCCCTATTATTTTATCAAAAAACCTAATGCAGAAGGGCTTTGTTTGTCAGGATGGCGTTCAAGAGAGCTCTCTGAAAACAAATCTTAGCAGACAGAACATTTCAAATAACTGTTTGGATTCTTTCACCAAAGAAAATACCTTTGCAAGTTAAGGCAAATCTCTGATAAGGCTTTCTGGTGTGCCTATCTCTCATCTCCCAGAATAGCTTAGCCTTTTTTGCTCCAGGCTGGTTTGCAAGGAATGGTTGATTTTCTCCACCTTTGTGAAAATGCAGCAGCCTCTGAGAAGGCAAACAATTTGCTGGTCCCTCCTGTGAAGGCTTGGGGAGGTTACAAGGAGTAAGAGCATTTTCCAGCATTGTTCACTCCTTGGGGAGGTGAAGGCAAAGAGCTTTTCCCTCCCTTTGCACCGGGAACACGCGTCGTCTCCGTGGTTACAAATCAATAAATGGCATTAAGCCCAGTACTTCAAGAGCTGTTAGAGGCATTTTGAAGGAGCAATGTGCATTTTCTTACAGGATTTTCTTTGGGCAATACTTCCCATCTCCCACACACGGCGTGGTGCAGCCATTAGTGTCCTAGTGCAGTTAATTTTCAGCTGGATCAGTGGGGTGAGCAGGTGAACTCCAAGACCCCTGGCACAAAGCAGGTGATTTTAAGAAAAAATTCTTCCCTATCAGGGTGGTGAGGTCCTGGCACAGGGTGCCCAGAAAAGCTGTGGCTGCCCCATCCCTGGAAGCATCCAAGGCCAAGCTGGATGGGGCTTGGAGCAACCTGGGATAATGGAAGATGTCCCTGCCCATGACAGGGGGTGGGAACAAGGACAGGATGATCCTTGAGGTCCCTTCCAATCCAACCCATACTATAATTCTATGTTTCTATCAGTGCTAGCTCATGGGGAAGGTGATAAGATCCTCTGAAGGCAGAGCTGTGCCAGCAAAAGCACCTTGTGAAGATAGAGGCATAAGCAGAGAAAATGGTGCTTTTGTCCTGGGATCTTCTTTCACATGAGGGAGCTGGAATTCACTCTCGCAGCAGCAGCAGCACCACCACCACCATCACAGTTTTACTGTTAGAAGTCATTATCTTGGAAATGTTTGCTCTTCTGACCAGCTATCATAGCTGGGCTGTCAAAGCTGTCCTGGCTTTCAGCTACCTGAAGTATCCTCATTATTAAATACTCAACAGAGCAAACTGTTTTGGCCTTGAGCTTTGGTATGACACCATGTTCAGTCCTGGGACAAAGCACTGCACAAACAATTTCTAGCTGTCAAATCCATAACTGACCCTTTCTCCTTGTGTTTAAATTCCCCTCCAATCCCTTCCTAAAAAGGACAGGAGAGATTTGGTGCCCAAAGGATTCATAATCCACAGCGGCTGAAGTACAAAATGCTCCCAAACTGTACCCCCTAAACAGTCGAACTTCTGACCTCGGCTGTCCCACCCCTGGCTCTTCCCACAGTGTTTGAAAACACGAAGAAAAGCCCTGCACACTGAATCTGCTGCTGAACTGATGGAAGAGGCGCTGTCCTGTCTTGGCTCCGCTGCAAAGTTTCCGGTCTAAAGTTTCTCTGTCCTGAAGTTTCTGGTTTAAACCCCCCAAAAGGCAGAAGGCCGTTTAAGAAATGACCAATCTGCCCCAGTGCTTGGGACTGTTCTGGGTGCCCAATATCAGATGATCAGTCTTGTGTATTTGATCTGGAACCTTGTGTAATTAGCCCCTGAAAATCAAGAAAAAGCGAACTCTAGTTCCTTTTCGAGTGGACAAGAAAGCTTTCCATAAAATTTCACGTACCCACGAGGGTGCAAAAGTAATTAGCTGCAGAAACCTCTCCAGGATGAACACTGAGCATGAACCAGCATGAACCTCAGAGATGTGTCAGCGTGGATCTGGAAATCACAAAGAGCAGTTACAAATCAGAAGATGCTGCATATTTAAAGTAAAATGTGAGCAAGAGAAAATCTCCTGACATGAGCAGGAATCACATCAGGCTCAGCTGGAGGAATCCACACCATGGAAATAGCACAGCTGCTTCAAAAGATTGGATGTTCTATATCATTGTCTTCCCATTACTCTGAATCATTGTTGTCATCAAAAGCAGGAAAGGAAAGGTTACACTTTGAGAAAGTTTTACATTCTTGAATTTCTGCAGGCCTACCAAACATTTTTCTTCCTCTCCCTGGAGGTCTCCTACTCACTAATTTAAGTGCACCTTAACTGGGCTGAAATCCTCATTAGGTTCACGTACATGCACTTGTTACAGTATTCTCTCAATTTCACTATCAGCAGATAATTGTTGCTTACACTCAGGGGAGGATTTCTGTTATAGTCAAAGCTCAATGGAGCTGAAGAGAAGCCCTTTGGGTACTCCAAGTGTTTAATTTCAAACACGGGACAAAATGTTCACCAGAGGAGTCAGGAACTGGCATACAGGTGCCAGCAATAACTTTTCCTGGTAGCCCCCACTCTGGAATGTCCCAGATAAGCACCTCTCCACTGAAATGCACACACGTGGCTGGCACAGCAAGGCACATACCCGAGTCTGTGAAGCACAGCAAAGTGTTATCAGAGCACAGCAGGCGTGCTGGATGCAGCAGGACATAACATCCCTACCAGAAACTCCCTTTGTAGCATCTGCCTAATCTGGAGGAGACCTTCCTTCTAGCTACAGCCAAACTCATCCCTTGCACAACTCACGCTGTTAATCATGGCTGACCTCACTGCCACCCTTCATCCATGCCTGGCTGCTGTTGACATCCACACCTAAGCTTTGCTCCTCAACCACCAGGATAACTCTCACTTTTCATTTCCCACTAATTCTGAGCACATACTGCTTTCGTTCCTTTCAAAATGTCTTTCCGCATTCCCATTGCCTCGGGAATTGTGTGAATATTTTCCTTAAATTTTCCTGAAGTTTCTCAGATACCCAAGCACATCTCCTTTGGTTTGTTGCAATTACAACTTCTAGCTGGTAATGAAGAACCACCTGAAGTGCTTGCACAGTCCTGACAGAACCAGGCTGACAGGCACTCCCCAAATCCCTCTGGCGCTGGGACAGCCACGAAGCACCTTTCTGAAGAGAATCTCAAACAGCGCGAGTACCACGGCGGGGCTGAGAAGGTGCGGAGCAGCCGGAGGGCTCATTCCCCCCGCGCATCCCCGGCAGGAGCAGCCGTGCTGAGCGCGGATGTCGCTGCCCGGCACGCTGCGACACAACCGCGGCCACTCGGTGCAGCTCGCACAATGAGGCAGTGTCAGAGCCCTGGGTTCAGGCTTTAAGTGGCCTTCGGGAGCGGAAAACAACGCGCTTCAGACATTCCTGAAATATTCGGGCTGAGAGGCCGCGGAGGAAGGCGACAGCATCCTGCCCAGACGGGAGCAGGAACTGCGTTTGCTTCCCATCTCCAAGGGATGCGTTCACATCGTTTGTTCCTGGACTGACCTCGCTGGAAATGCCTTTTGCTGGTGACTCACTGAGGTGGGAAGCCAAACCAGGCTCCCCGGCTGAGTCAATCAGGTGGCAGGACCCAAGCAAGTTAATCACTTGGGATTACTGAAATCTTCTGCTCTGGAGAGACAAGAAGTGATAAGCAAAGTCTTAGGGCCTGACTGGAGTAGTCACTGAGCTGTCTCACTGTATCAGTCAGCACGGTGCTTGCCATGCTCCAAGCAAAGTGACAGACAGCCAGAAAACAGGGATTATTTTGTCCTGAAAGAAGGGAGAAACATTGAAAATACAGCTCCAAGGGAGCACAAAGAAATGGTGATCGTCAATTTAGGTACTATTGGTTTTGATCTCTCTCTCTCTCTCCACAGATGTGGAGAATAAAGCTTTCATTCATGGAAGATACCTATCTTTTAGGTTAGAAAAGACATCAAAATGATCTTTATTCTCCACTTCACTTGTGAGCCCTGTCTTTTTGTGTTAAGGATAAGTGGAAGAAGAAACAAAGGGATTTGAAGTGGGGAGTAAGTCGTGTCTGAGCGAGTATGGCTGATAGGAACAGTTTATAAATAGAACTTCACTGAACCTATAAAATTAAAATGTTCACATTATATACCTAAAACAAATGATTTAAGGACCATCCATGAGACAAACAATGGGGTAAAACCTAAAATCGCCCTTCAGCATTCCTGCCAGAAGGTGTGCAGGATGGACTGAATTTCAGTTGTCTGCTGGTGAATAGGAGGAATAGATGCCTCTTCCCATTGCAAAAGTTCCTGAATATCTCACTAAAGTCATTACACAACTGAAATCTGGATGTCACAGAATCACAGAATGGTTTGGGTTGGAAGGGACCTTAACCCCCATCCAGTTCCAACCCCTGCCATGGGCAGGGACACCTCCCACTATCCCAGGTTGCTCAGAGCCCCATCCAGCCTGGCCTTGGACACTTCCAGGGATCCAAGGGCAGCCACAGCTTCTCTGGGCAACCTGTGACAGGGCCTCACCACCCTCATAGGGAAGAATTTCTTCTGCTTTTTCAGATTGCACTTATTCAACGATGTCCTTGCTAAAGCTGGTCAAACATTTTAACTTCCACCCCTGATTTTAAAGCATTGATTTTAACATTTTGAGAGAAACAGAGCAATGCATTTGGGATGAAGAGATGGATATTTAGGATTTTCATGAAAGTGAGAATTCCAAGAGCAGCAGCTAAGCAAAATAATATGAAAATCACAACGTAAACATCAAGCTATTTCATGGGAATGCACATGTGTTCATCCACGGATTAACCTGGAAAAGGCAGTGGAGCACAGGAGTTCTGTCAGGCTGCAGGGTCCCTCTGTCTTGTTCAGCTGTACCTTCTGCATCCATTTAATGTGTCCTGCTGCCACTGCAGCTCCTGCACAGGGACAAGAAGAACAGCCTGGATGCAACACGCGTTGTGAGTGATAAAAGGTCAAACACAGAAAAAGCAAGGCACAGAAAGCAGGTGAGCACAACATAAGGGCAGATAAGCAAACATGCATCTCAGATGAGATGAATGACATCCTGAGTCTGACCTTGCTGAGGATGGGAGCCACACCTCCTCTGGCAGCTCGGCTTCATGGCAATACCTGCGGAGGTCACGTCTGCTTGGCTAAATGCCTCCTGCTGAACGTTTTACAAGCCCTATCAGCTCATTAATGCCCAATTTGCTAATGCACAGGCACGAGGGATCCTGCATCAGTGGTCCTGTCGTGTTTTGTCTTCGTGCCAAAAACTCCTGAGAACTTTTTAAAGAGACAGTGGTAAGAGTGCACCACGCAGGTTTCACCAAGGCCTCTGAGAGCAGAAGGTCTGCCTCAGTTTCAGAGAACAGCTGTGTCCATCTTCCAGAAAAGCAGCTTTGGTTCCTAAAAGAATCGCTTTCTCTTACAAAGGTTCTTTAAAGAAGTTTCAAATGTAAGCGATCAAAGTCATTGCTGCAGGTATTTTTTTCCAATCCTGGGTTCTGGAAAGATCTATTTCAGCATTTCCAAATAATTTAGTGTCCACTTCCCCTCACTCAGATTACTTCTTGTGTACTTACATACAGCACTCCTATATTTGTACACAAATCACCTAAAAATTAATTTAAAAAAAGCAGGAAATTCCGATATGAGGCCTTTAATTTATACACAAAAGACGTGCAGAGGATGTTAAAAGATGTTTCAGTCCATCTCAGGAATCTGAGGAATGGTGTTTTCACATTTAAGACAAAACAAGTCAGAAGTAATCATTATCTTCTGGCAAGTGTTTTTCAAACACAGAAGTCCCCCTTAATGTTTGGGAATCCGGGCTTTAGACTGGATGATTTTTAAAAATCTTGTCTTCTTTTAGACTGTATCTATACTTTTACATATACATAAGTAAACACTTAAGCTGGATTCACTAATAATTCAATAGCATACTTAAGATATAAGCCTATTTAAAATAAAGTGAAATTCTTACACAGTATTAAAACGTAAGTTTTATATTTTTTAAAAATAAATAAAATTCAAGGTGAAAATCACAAACATTTGCTACTAAAGTTTTAAAGAACATAAAATCAGCCCAGCTGATGGATTTACCAACTGAACATCTGGAACAAGAATTGGCTTAAGAGACACAGCTTTTGATAAAAGGGATTTTTCTACATGTGCAGAAAGGATATTGGAGCTGAACAAGCTGAGTAATCTGAAACAGAAATAGCAATAAGTTCAAAGCTCAGAAACTAACTGGGGACTACCCACCAAAAGCTTGTGTTCCTGGCTGAACTGTGAATAAAAGCAGGGAATGGCAGTGCCACCTCTCTTCAGGTTTACCTTTTGAGGGATACTGACCAGCAGCAAGCACTTTGATTGACCACCTGTAAATGATCTGTCTAAATCAGCTACATTTTATGAAAAAATATACGGTGATGAGCTTTGCATGGGTTCTTCTGTGGACAGCAATGGTCTGCCAGGTTAGTCAGGTATAATTAATAAATAAACATGTGATACCTGGGCACGTCCCTGCAGGGGACAAACTGCAAGCACAGGAGATCATGGAATGTTCCAGTAACACAGGACAAACTACGTTGCATTTCTTATGATCAAGCGTGATGGAAAAAGAATTTAAAAATCACAGGCCTTTCCTGTCCCCCGTTGTCACTCAGCCCACAGAATCCCCATGGGCTGCAGCAATCAGTGTGGGCCCCCAGTGAGCTACCAAAGCTGCATTAAGTGTGTGTGGGGGCATTTTTAAATTCAACACGTCATATTTTGCACATAGGAAGACATTAAGGCAAGCTTCCCATGAAAACAATGCAGCTGATTGCTCCTGCATTAACAAGCTGGGAGACACACATCAAAGGAGAGCTGGGAGACTGACACGGGCCCCCAGTGATTTCAACCAACACGAGTTTCAGGCAGTTTCAAAACATTTGTCTCATCCAACCCAAAGGCAGCCATGGCATTCCCAAAGAGGGGGTGTCAGAGGCGAGTTCTTGCTCTGCTCAGAGCTCACATCCTCTTCTCTGTCCCAGGTCTCAAGACTGATTCAACCTGGAATTTGTTTTCCTTGGGAACAAGTGCTGTGCAGGCTTGCCAGCACCTTTTGGAGTGTCACGGGGGGAAATAATCTCTGTAAATAATGATCTGAACTTCCAGCATCAACACAATGTTATTGTGAAATGGCTGAATGAGACTCCACAGGCTATTGCTGTGGGGAGGATGAGAACGAGAGGAAGGAGCCTGGGAGGAAGCCAGCAAGGGGGACAAGCATAGCACACTTCCACACTGGGAGGGGCTGTGCTCACATGCAACTCAGATGGACACATACCCTTTCCAGGGACTCCAGCACTGTGGAAAAAGTTGGTTTACACGTCCTAATGTCCCTCACAAGGCCTGGCCAGGGGCAGCAGCTCCTCCAGCAGGGCAGGATAAGGAGGGCAATTAAGCACACAAAGATAATGTAACTTTGAACAAAACCCACAAACAAATCACAGCAAGAAGAAATGCCAAGAGACAAAATGGCAACCTCCAACAAAATATTATGCTTGTCTTTCCCCTCCATCCCTTGTTGTAACCTATTGTATGTATTTGTCTTACATTTGAAACCTACACAAGCAGCTTCTGAAGGCAAACACCTACAGCTGCAGGACACCAGAGTGCCTCTGTCTTGGTGAGGTAAATACCGTGCTGGTGGAGGAGGAACAAGAACATCTCTCTGACAGCTGAAATTTCCATCTGCACTCTGCTCAGTGACGGCTGGTATCATTTATTGGTTGGTACCCTGCAGCAGATCTGCCTCTGCTGGAATGTTCCCACTTCACAAAAAAAAAGTCCCTCCAGCTTTCTAGACCAGCTCTGTAGCTGGCAGGAGAGGGAAATGTCAAACTAGTACAGAATGATATTTAGAGAGAAGCATTACCCGGCAGAGCAGGCAGGTCTGCAGGGGATGTTTCTGAACCGGAGCTAGGACAAACTCTGGATAACATTTCCCTGCTTGTGCACCAGTGCCCTCTCTGGGGATTCACCTGTCTCTGTGGCCATGCCTGCCTGCCAGTTAAACCAGAGGTTCCCCATGGTGACAATACCAGGCCAGATGCTGAGGAAGACAATGCCACTGTTGTGGTCCCTCTGGCTCTGCGAGTTGGGGAGCAGGTGCAGCACCCAGGGAGGATCTTCCTCTGAGACATTTGGGTTGCAAATGCTACACACAGCACGGGGAATCTTCTCTTCCCACTTACTTTCTGGTAATCAGGACCACTATCTGGCCTAATCTGAGCCTGGTGGAATGCTCTGGAGGCACCACATGCCTGGTGGGAATGTTCTGGAGGACTCTTTCAAGAGCAGCACTGCTCAGCTCAGTGACTGGCTGTATACAAGGCACTGGAAGTCCTAACTTCAGGAATCTCATTTAGTAAAAGATGGGGTTTTTTAAAAAAATCCTTTAATCCAAGATATATCTCACAGGAACTGTCTGGACAGTAATAGCTGATGAGGAAGAATGGAGAAGAGATAACTGAGGTGGGATATTACCAATATGTCCAAATATTTTAAGGGCGTGTGTCAAGAAGAGGGGAACAGGCTCTTTTCAGTGGTGCCCAGTGATAAGATAAGGGGTTATGGGCACAAACTGGAACACAGCAAGTTCCATTTGAACATGAGGAAAAATTCTTCACTGTGCAGGTGACAGAACACTGGAAAAGGCTGCCCAGAGAGGGTGTGGAATCTCTTTCTCTAGAGAGATTCAAAACTCACCTGGATATGATCCTGTACAACCTGCTCCAAGAGAACCTGCTTGAGTAGGGTAATCTCCAGAGGTCCCTTCCAGCTCCATCCCTTCTGTGATCATCAAGGCCAGAAGCAAAACAGAGGTTAGCTCCCTCCCCCTGAGAGAAGTGTGCAGAATCAGGTATTTCTATATACAACCTTCTCCTAGAGATTTCAAGCCTCTCTCAGTCTGAGGGAATAACATCAATTTACACTTTACACAACACACAGAACGTGCTAAAATCACCCAAGGCAACAATTACAAGTACAAGCCCAGCAATGATCCAGGTACACCTGCTAGAAGGGCGTTTTGGCCACACAATTCTTTGTAGTGGGACACTAAAACCTCTGTATTCTGTACTAATGTGGGGGGATAGCAAATCCACAGCTGCCATTGGCACTCTGCTGCATTGCAGAATTACATCTTCTGCGCATCATTACTTGGGGATGAATATTCAGCTATAGAGAAGACAGCTGGGTGGGCTATTGTGAGACAGGAAATCCTATAGATAGCACAAAGCTCATCTCCACATGCCATTTTCTCCAAAAACCTTCAGAAGTCAAGTCACAGTAAGAATTCAGACTCACTGTCAATCTGATGAGATTTAAATATAAACAGCGATTGATGTAACAGCAGTGCAGGGCCAATGTGTGCACAAGTTCTTATTTTCTTCAGATGATCACAGATCAGCTCCATATGCTGGTTTTCTAGTCAGCAGCTGTGTCCCAGCTATTGATTAAATTTTAATTAATCAAGCTGAAAAAGGGTGTCACTGCTTGCAAGTTCAGCTTCTCAGACTCAAGTTTGGTTCATCGTGCTTATTTCGCTTTTCAGGAAGAACTACCAACAAAATCATCAATGTGAGGCTGCAGCAGCATTCCTTGTCAGGCAAGGAGAACCAGTAGCAGGAGACAACTGACTTCTTCAGGCCTTGGAGTCCAGCCACTCCCCTGTTCTCTGATACACCTCGTTACTGATCTATCCTAATGGTACACCAATTCATTAACAAATTGGCAAGAACTTTCCATCCCATACCTGAGCTACAGTATAAGCTGTGGTGCTGATTTCCTTATGGCATTAACTTCCGCCCTGTACATTGCTCAGAAATGCAGCCTCAGCTTGACAATAATTACATTTGGCAATTATTAACTCTCCATCTGTGCAGCCTTCCCAGATAGGAGAAGCCTTCCCTCAGCTTTGAGCACTTTATGATTATTCTTACTGTAACAGTGAATTGATTCTTCTTAAAGAAAAGGCCTTTGAAGTGTGGAGTGCTTTGGGCTATGTTTTCACAGGTGGGAAGCAGAGATAAGGTATGAAGTCCAAAGGTCGTCCAGGATGCAAAGCTGAAGGATGAAACACAGAGATCCCAACACCAGGCTTGTTGTTTAAAATGCACAGTGGCTGAACTCAGTATCCTAGTATATGTGATGTAAAGCAGAATAAAAATAGCAGTGGAAAGAGCTCCCTCATATTTTCTTTTTCCTTCATGGGTTTACAACAGCAACCCCACCAACAGTCACCCTTGAATGCAAAGTGTGCCCAAGGAGCCTGCTCCAGCTCCTTGTGAGGCTGAGGAACAGCTCTCAGTAGCCATTGTGAGGCAGATGATGTTGTAGACACTGATGTTAAAGCACTGAAGTTCATCCATACCCCCAGCCCCTGCCAAGAAGCAAAGCTACTGCAGTCAGAACAGCTCACTCACGCCCCATACCCAAAATTGCGTGATTTTATGAGAAATAGAGCTTTGCATGGTTGGTGGTTTCAGCCTTATCATGACAATGAAAACAGCAGATAGGTTTTTTGATGTTAGCTGTACGGTCCTAACTGGTTTACAAACAAAAATCTGAGGAATCCCAGTCCCAAGAGTTTTCCTAGCTTGTTTTGTCTCAGCTCAGCATTTTTCTTTCCTGCGTGCTCTCAGAAGCACCAGTGGCAGGGATCACCCTTTACCTGGAGAGTCTCAGAATCAAGAATTACAAACTACTCCTCTGCACAGCAGCCTTTGAAAACCAACCTCTGCTACGTAAGTGAGGATCCAAACAAGGTTATTTCAGCATTAGTAAAAGAATAAGAAGCAAAGACCTCCCTTTCCCAAACTCCAGGTAAACCCCACATCACCTACATTAGGGATTCGGGGAGCTCCAAACAGCAGTAACACCCATGCTATCTTAGCAGGGTTTCAGATTTGATGGCCTAATTCCTATTCTCAGCATTACACTCATTTAAGTGATGTAATTCTGCCACTGACAAATCACCCCAAACGAAAAGCCAGATAATGAGATTTTGCAGATTAAGTCCAGGTTTCTCATTATAAAGACTAAGTAAAAACCCACTGGAATCCTCCTTATTTTAGAAGGCAGATGAGGTGAGACACTGAGCTACCACTGCTACACCACACAGTGAGGAGGTAGGACAACCCTCAGACACAAAAGCGTCAGTCTTGTTGAGCCTGTGTCTGTTTTAATTTGGACTCATCTTTACACAGACTTGCTGCCTATGGAATAACACAGGTATGTGCAAGTGACTGGAGAGCGGATATTTCTCAAGTGCGAGAGGGTCAGGCGCTCAATTCTCATGGAATTGTGGCCTGAGGCAGCACCTCCCTCCATTAAACACTGAAAACACTAGCCAAGGGAGAGTACTGAACTAATCCTTTCCCACAGAAAGGCATGAGGAATGTGTGGAACAATCACAGCTGGGCGATTCAAATCCCTACCGACCGTTAGTCTGAATTTTCCTCGCGATTCACACGTACATAGAGATGTCACCTACTTGAAAAAAACCACCAACTTCAGCAGCCAGTGATCAGTTTCCATTCTGTGGAGAGCCTCATTCCTCCTCGTGAACAGGAGTGTGCTGCCTTCCTCAGTCTCCTTCTGGCCCCAGGAATCTTTCCCTTATTCCTACACGTGGTGACACTTTCAACAGGCAAGACCAAAAGACATTTCCGTTTTGGTCTGTGGGCTTTGGGAAAGTAAATTCACAGCTAAAAAAGCATAGCGATCGTAAGAATGGCTGTAACAATGAGAACCAATAGGCAAAGTTAAAAGTCTGGAAGTGGTATCCCAAGTTGACAGAAGAAGGGGAGTCACATCTGCTCAGTAAAGTTTGCAGCTATTTTTGTGTGGCTTTGCTTAAGCTAAACGATGGCTGAATCCACATGTTTATCCTGGCTTTGCTCCGCAGCCAAGTTTCCTTATTTCAATAGGACAAGCTCTGCTCAGCTCACCACTAATATTTGTCCTGGAATTTCAGCAAAAGGCCCTTGAACTCCCAAGTGCTGTCTCTGATGCAGAGAGAACTCAGCAATTCGTTAGTGTTTACATTCTTGAGAAAATGCTACTAATATTTTCCTAATGTTAATGATCCTGTGCGTTTCTTGAAGAAATATTTCAGCTAAAACTGTTGCATTAAAAATCAAAGTAGATTTGAAACTGAGGTGCAGATCACTTCTATTTAAGTTTTAATATTTTCTAAATATCTCAATATCATTAAGACGCTGTAAACATTTGCTAAAAAGTTATTAATTTTTTTGCCTGTGGCTCCACCTGTTTTTCTTATTTTGTCTCTTTTTTTTACTTTCAGTGCAGAATTACTGTGCTGCCACGAGTTTCCACTTAACCACCAACTAATGCAGCAATTTAATCGTGGAGTTTAATTTTACCATGTACACTCCAAGTGTAAATATTTATTTAAACATGGGGATAATTCTAAACAGAGCTAGTCCAGAATAAAAGCTACTTACGTTAAAATATCTGCCAGATTAAGCTTCTAGGCAATGTTTACACCATCCTGAGAGTGCTGTGTGGAGAATCCCAAGCTGGATCTGGAGGTAGGTGGTGAAAACAGAAGCTAGTTAGGTTGGTCTGGTGGGCTTTGCTCCTGTAACTTCTGGATAATTTCTGGGATTCACTGGAGTGCTGATGGCACTGGACTATGCCAGACACAAACAGCCTGGTTTGAACCAGTCCTGGGCTTTCTCAAGACGGAGCTGCACAGCATTATCACATCATTAGTGGCATCAGGAAAGCAGGGATCTTTCCGTAAGAAAATGCTCCATCATTTAAAAAATAAACAACATCCTTCCATTCACAGCAGGTAATTTTTAAGTGCTTGTTTATAAAAAATATTGGTTATACTATTTCCAGCTCTATAAAATAAATAGTTCACATGTGAAATGTGAACTAATTTAATAGTTTTGACACAAACTTCTTGTCCAAATGCTGGTTTTGAATCTGACTTGATCTCTGAGCCACTACTTGTGGCTCTGACCTTGAGTGCAGTATGTGAGCACTGCTGCATATTTTTTTTTTTGCTTCTTCATTATTAGCAGCTGTACATGACTTTAACCTCTAAGTTCCTAAGAAACTCAACATTTAGAAAGTTTGGATTATTAAGAGATGCATAACTGTGCATAAAAGTGACAAAGCAAGTTCTGTTACAATGATCTCATCTGCAGCCCGTGTGAATTAAATATGTATTGATTTATATGTCTAAATGGCCATAAATCTGTGCAATGATAACTGCAGAGGAAGACAAGGGAAAAAATACAGCCTGTCTGCAGAGAGGATTTATACCCAAACCATTTTTTTACCTTGAACTTCAGTTTTAACAGCTTCCTTGCAATTATTCTTAATATTAATCTTGGCCACGTTGAAGGCAAAGATCCTCCCTGAGTGCAGTGAGGTCAAGTTTGCACTCAGTTTTTGTTAGTGTAAATCAATTACAATGTGAAAGTTCACTTGGGATATACTAAAATCTTGCAAATTCTGGTCTGCATTCTTAGTGAAACTCAACTTTCAGATGAAACAAAAGCTCATCCTCCATTTGAATTTGAAGGGTTGGAAGATGTTTCCCAGGTTTTTTATTGACAAGGAAGTGTGTAATCATTCGCTGCTGTAGACAAAATTAAATCGGGCATTTCACAGAATTACAGGTAACAGTGCCATAAAACTCTCTGCCCATCAGTGACCAAATGAAATTACCTATGATGGCCTGATCACTTGGGGGAAAAGGACAATCTGCCCACCCCACATCCACATCTGTAACCTAGTCTTAGGTTAGGTCTTAGAATTATAGAATTATTTAGGTTAGAAAAGACCTTCAATACAATTGAGTCCAGCCATAAACCTAAGTCTGCCAAGTCCACCGTGTGCCTAAGTGCCACATCCAGAGACATCTAATGGACTGGTTTAGGACTATTGGAACAGGTTAGAAGTTCTGTCCTATGAAAAGCGTCCTGCTGTGAGACTGAAATGTCTGAACTCTGAATTTTTAAAGACTTATTCCCTATGAGAATCAGAGAATGGCCCTTGAGTTGAACACGACCTTAAAGCCCATCCAGTTCCAACCCCTGCCAGGGGCAGGGACACCTTCCACTACCCCAGAGCCCCATCCAACCTGGCCTTGGACACTTCCAGGGATGGGACAGCCACAGCAGCTGTGTAATAGACTAAGTGTGAAAATAACCCCTTGGAAATATTTTTCCCTCCAGCTGCTGTCACGAATCCTCTTCACCATTTTAAAAATTACTGTTATCACCAAATCTTGGAACACCAGAAAAGTGCCCATGATGAGAAAGTTTACCGGAATGAGTAAATATTTGGTTTAAATGCAGCAAAGATAGAGAGAGAGAGAAGAGCAAACAATCCCCTTTTGCTTCAACCCAAAGGCGCTGAGGGAGCAGCATGTCACACACTCATGCAAGTATCTTGCTTGCAGCATGGGATAAAATTGTATTTTAGATTACTTACATAAGTAGTTGTCCTGACTTTCTGCCACCTCCCCCCCTCCCCCCCCCCACTTTTATTTTGTGAAAAACGTAAGTTTCTTTCTCCAGCTGCATCTGGAGTTTCATTCCATTTAATCTGTTTATCTACAAGCTCCCACAACACAGGAGTGTTTCCCATGGCTCTTTACCAAAGCAACTGTAAGAATCCTGCAGTACTGACCTTTGATTTCTGAGATACACGTCTTAATATTGGAAACTTCACATTCCTTACAGAACTTGGATACAAAATATATAAAAATTACCACAGGAGACTTAATACATTGTTTTGGGTTTTTTTAAGACAATCTAGGAGCAGGCAGTAAATTGCTGCAACAAACAAGCGAGACAGCCCTGAAAACTGCTGTGATTTAAAAAGTTCTAAAGCTGGGGGTTCATAAAGGAGCACTGTCATAAAGACCTAAGTGGTCATGAGTAACAGAGACAGAAGATAAGAAACAACTCTTTGCTGGCTCCTCCAGCTCCAGAAGCAGCAATCCACAAATTAAACAGAAATCTGCAAATCAAACTAGCAGGAGCCCAAAAGAGGAAAAGCAGCTCTTCCTGCAACAATTTTCTTAGGAGTCAGCCTGTGTCCATTGGTGCCCCCAGAAGAATGGGCATCCTGAACACCAGAAGGGCTGGAACACAAATTCCTTGGAGAATGAAGAGTGGGCAGCACAGAGCTGCTCAGAGCAAGTCTTTAGAAGCTGATTGCAGCTTGCTGAAACAGCACTACACTCACCTGACATTTTGTTTGATAAGGGATTTATCATGTTTTCAATGATACTGGAAACAGTATCTGATACTGGAAATGCATTTGCAGATTTTAAAAAAAAAGTATTGTTAAAATTCTTCAAGACCTGGCAAATCAAATGTATATAAAGCACAAGGGAAGAGGAGGGGCAGACACTGATCTTTTCTCTCTGGTGACCAGTGACAAGTCGTAGGGGAATGGAGTTGTGCATGTACCTGTAGGGGACAGAATGAATATTTTGGGAGAAAAATGAGGAACTATGTAGTGGACAGGTAGGGAAAATTTTGGAGGCAAAACTTGGCAAAATCTCTGGGGTAGAGAATGAACACTTCCAGGCAAAGATGAGGTGATGAGTAGTGGGCATGTAGGGAAAGTTGTGGGGGTAAATTCATTCCCCATCTTCCTCCCTCTTTTCCTTTATCCAACAGAATTTTAATAGGTGAATATTCCCCTCTGGAATAGCATCTTTCATTCCAAACCTAATAACAAATGGATCATTTCCTCTGACCCTCGTTATTAGGATTTCGCCAAGAGCTGGTAGATGGAAAATGATCCTCTCCTGGCCCCTGCTGGATTCCTGGAGCAGGGATTCTTTACCTCTTTCCCCACCCCCTTTCAGGCTCTGTTCCACAGCTTTTGCTTCCAATCCTTGGATCCCTTCACTCACTCCAGGAGCTCCAAGCAGTTCCACACACTCTTTTCTCACATCCTGATCATTTCTCAGGAATGGATCTGTGCATTTAAATTCCCTTCTCTTTCCTCCAAGAATTCCCACCAATCCAGACCTAAAGCTGACACAAGGAATGCTCAGTGCCCACAAATCCAAATCCGGAACCTTGCCATCCTTAAACCAGCAACTTAAAGCACCTGGAAAATTTGCATTAATTCAAATCTAACATTTAGGACACACCAAAGACTTCAAAATGCCCAAGAAGCATCCTGTTGCCTTCAACTCCCAGGGGATTTTGCTCTGAACTCGCATGGATTTGGGGATCAAGAAATTTCCCTGACAAAATCTGTGCAGTGCACGCTGGAATGCCCGATCCTGTGAATCCAGGGAGTGTTAAAAGCTTAGTCCAACCTGGGCCACCATAAATTTTTGCCAAACATCCCCCAAACCCTTGGGATAACAGAACCCTCTGGTACTGTGTTTTTAGTGTTGGAAAGCCGGGAATTACTTTATTACCCTACCTCCTTTTTAATGAGTTGTTTTAATTAGTCATCAGCAGGGACCACTTTTAGACAGCTTTAGTTAAGTTTCACAGATTTCTCGTTGTTTTGATCATGAAATTGCCAAAACCTTAAGTTTGCTAATTTAACCCTGAAAAGCTTCAATGAACAAATCCTGAGGGAATTGGGGATTGGATATGTGGGATCTTATGGCCCTTCAAGGCCATGTTGGATTTACCCACTGATTTCGGTGCCAAGGGACTCTCCAAGTTAAGAATAATCAAAATATGAATCAGTTCTCATGAAACTCAGCTTTCCAAAACTTTATTCAGGATAAAAAAGGATGGGAATGACCTTGGCAAATACAATAATGAAAGAAATCTATGCATATCCCACAGTGATAAAGACCAGCAGCAAGATCACTTCTCTCATATTTCTGCTTCTTGCCTTCCAAAAAAGGGGCTAAAACTTGAAAAATTGAATAGTATTTCAACTTTGGAGCATAGTAGTAAAGAACAAGTTTCAGAAGCACACATCAAAAATTCAAGACTTGAGGCAAACATCAAATTAATAAAATTAATAACAATATTATCTAGTGGAGGTTCCTTAAATTAACTGTAGTATCTTCGCCTTTTAATTCTTGCTGAAAAATGAACTTTTTAAATACACAGTACCCACGTGTTGTACGGGCACAAAAGAAAACACAGTGAGCTATAACCTCAAATTCCTACCCAATCTTTAAAAATTGCTATTGTACATTGACACCTGTAGCTACCTCAGCACCCACAGTACTCCATACATGACTAAATATCCTTTCAGTCACTCTGATGTCATCACCAGAACAAGGTTTTTAGTTTCCTAGACTCCTTGCAGAGTACCTCTAACCTCAGCAGCATCTCTGCTGGTCAGAAGCAAAAGGCTGGGCATGCAAGATGCCTGCTGTGTCCTAAAAACTAGGTAAAAGGCTGCTGTAAAAAAAGGATATTAAAAAAAAATTGAAGCTGTACTAAACAGCTTCCAGGAAACAGTTTTAGACTCAGTGAGACCCTTGACTTTGCTGTCAGTTTGGTGATTTAAGGCTGTTCCTGTGCATCCTTACCAAGCAAACCCTGGGCAGCTTTGCCTGATCGAGACACGGAGGCGATCGGGCGCTACTGCACCCAGAGCAGGGCTGCCTGCCAAAACCCCCTGGCAAGGAACCCGGGGCTCCCTTCAGTCCAAATCCATCTCTGGCAAACAATTAACAAGAAAATCTCATCCGGTTTTCACCCAGCATTTTTTTTCACTGCACAGGACATGCAGAAGAACTGCTTTTGTACTCCTATGCCATCGCCCAGCACTTAGGAGTAAATACAAAATGAAGAATTTGTTTTTCACTATCCCACACATTATCAAGCAAAAAATTCAAGGTACTTGTGGAACAGTACCCAAAGCCACCTTCTGTAGTTTCTTTCATTGCCCAGGGATGAGAACTGTGACCAGATGGAAAAGTGTTTGCATTTGAGAGGCTATTCCAAAACACAAAGGAAACCCATTTTTTATCACTGCCTACCTCTCTGTTTTGATTTACGAGGCAGCTGCAACACCTTCAGTCATAAATGGTTAATTGGCGTCCTTCAACTCAACAAGCATCTTTAAACTGATGTTGCAAAGGTTACGGATACAAGGCAAACACTCCTGGCCCTCAGAGCTCTTTTAAGGATTACAATTTGGCATAAGCAAGGTGAATAATCCAACACTTTTCATTGTTTCCATAGTTCATACTGAATAAAATCCTGGGTATGCACAGTGTTAGGAAGTAGGATATTACTGCCACTTGATTACAGCACTAAGAAAAAGCATAAGTGAGTGTGTGCTGCCCTGAGCAGCTGCACTGTCCTCCCTGGATGGACATGGAGTGCACAACACAGAGCACGAGGCATCACCACCTCTGCACACACAGGTTTAGCAGTTACGTGTCTTACTTGCCAGAGAGTCTGAAAATATAAAGCATTTTTAATGTAAATGTATTTTCCCAGCACTGTGCATCAGCCACCTCTGTAATTTTGTCCTGTTCCCTGTTACGTGTTTTTTTTCTTCCCTTCTACACAAGATCCCTGAATAACAGTTCTGTTTAGAAGGAGAACCTCATGTCCTTGGCATAGCCCAATTTGTCCAGGTTGGGGATGCAAGCGTACTGGATCATTGGAGGAGGTCCACACATGAGGATCAGAACATCATTCTGAGGTGGGGGCAGGTGGTCTCTGATCATCTCTTGGTTCACAAATCCTTGGCTGTATTCCCAATCTGTTAAAAAAAATGAAAGTAGGGAAGGAGGAAAAGAGAGATACAAGTCACTTAAAAAAGGAGAAATCCTGCTGATGAAGTTGTTCACAGTTGGAACACTTACAGTGACAGTCAGTTTTACTGGGATTCAGGTTTAACCATCACATCCCAGCCCTGGGTGCAGAACAAATTTTTGCTGCTGCTGACCCAAACCTTTGGGTACCATAAGACTGACTCGTCTTTTTATCCCAGTCTTGGGTCAGGTTTCACATATGACTGTGACAGTCTGAAGAACAGTCTTGAGGAGGTCCAAGGAGGAACTTTTATCCCAACTGCTAAGATCAGTTCACAATTTCCCCAAAGAAGGAAATTTTGGAATGGCAATCAGAAATTCCAGGAGAACACTAATTGCAGTGGATGACACAACAGCAGACAACAGAGGCTTCCCTCAGCCTACCAGAGGTGTATTCCTGGTCACAAGGAAGAGGAGGCATGCGGCTTTTCCTTTTCTGCCCCAAACTCCCACTGAATACGAGTGTGACTCTATCCTGACGTGGGCGGGCATGACGAGGAATGGTAAGAAAGGAAAACCACGAGGAATGACACTGTTTAACCTTCTCTTCCTCAAACTTGTTCAGCAAGCTCAGGCAGGGATCAGTGCCCGTGAGCTACACGGTGCCCCTGGCACTGCAGTTGCTTCAGGGCAGGCTCCAAACACAAGGATAACATATTATATTTATGTCTGCGGGAAAGGAGAAAAGGTGGTCACCCTCCACAGGAGACAGTGGTAAGTATTCAGGTGTAGCCACAGGAGGAACACTGCTCTGCCACTGGCCTGAGGTGAGCCTTGGAAACACTTCTCTGCTTACACCCGAGCCTGTGTGCATCCCTGCGTGGAGAACGATGCTACTGCTTGCACTCAGACATCCACTAAGCAAGAAATGGATCATGAAGCTCAGAAACACACACGTGACCCGGCATGTCTCCTGTAAAGCACATCAACACTCGTGAGTTTCACATGAAGTGGCACTTCAGGTCTTACTCTCAGGCGCCGTGTCCAGCGTGTACCAGCACTTGAAGCGACTGGGATTCTGAGCCTGGATCTCATCGAGCTCGGAACGTAACAGGATATCCTTCTCAGTCTGCAGGACAAGGGAAACAATCATCACACCCTGCATGTGAGTGCAGCCCTCAGACGGCCACAGAGCAGCACTACTGCCCAGCCCTGAGAGATGGAAGAGATGATTCAACTCGGTTTTAAAGGCTGAAGAGACCAAACCCATGTTATTTCCACGCCTAGCCTGTGGCAGAGCTAATAAAAGACTCATAACTGTCCCAAACCCTGACCATACAATGCCTTTCCTCTAAAAATAAAACAAAGCAGAACCATCACTTAATCAGGAATCAGAAAAATAAAGCCCTTTTTAGCGCTATTACATCAAAAAACTAATTATGACTGCACAGAAGCATCTCCCTACCCCTTCATACTGTGCCATCCAGACAGGAAAATGCCAGTATTTTCACCTGTGCCAATTCAAGTATCATCAGCACCACCATATGGAGACTGCTTGGCTTTTAAAAAGCATGTGGAAAGAAGAACCAAAAAAAGGTATCAAGTTCTGGTTGGAACAGTAAACATTACTCAGGGTATCAAGTTTGGCTCCTCCCTGATGCAGCATCACTGAAGGCCAAAGGAAAGCCTTATTTCCCTAAGAGCAGCTGCAGTCTGGGCAGGAAGGAAAAGGGTAGGGACTGAAAGTGCTGCCAACCCCTGCAGCCATAGTAATTTGGCACAGAGGTTACCACTAAGGCCATAACTGTGGGGATAAGCAAGAATGTGCAGCAGCTATTCCAGAGAAGGTGCTATTCCTGGAACTGCAGCTGTGGGGGCTCCAGAAAAAGCCCTACTGGTTCTGGCCAACTCAAAGTGTGCCAGTCAGAAGCACAGTAGGAGTCCATGTACATTGTTTTAAACACTTCAAAATATTTTAGAAAACTGCTTTCTATTTGTGGAGTTGCTGGGTGCATGGACTCTCTAAAGCCAGGGACTGATGTTCCCACAGGCTGTTGCTAACAGGCAGGGAACTGTTCCCCAGGCTCTCCCTCCTAGCTGCAGTGGGTTTCCCATGCTACTAAAGCAGCTCCACCCTGTGGACTGAATCATTCAGAAGCAAATCATTCATTCTGAACCATTCCTAGCAAATACTGACCCTCCTGCCCTGATACCACTGCACTTTATGCCAAATCCAAGGGCTCCAGCCAGCAGCAGAGAACACTGGCAGGGCTCCTCAGAACAAAGAATCTCAGCATTTGGATCATGGCTCCTGGGCAGAAAAACCTGAGGCTGTAACTCAGGTATCACAAACTGCCTGGGTTGGAAAGGACTTGAAAGCCCATCCAGCTCCACCCCCCAGGTTGCTCAGAGCCCCGTCCAGCCTGGCCTTGGACACTGCCAGGCATCCAGGGGCAGCCACAGCTGCTCTGGGCAACCTGTGACAGGGCCTCACCCCCATCACCGGGAACAATTTCTTCCCAATATTCAATCTAACCCTGCTCTCTGTCAGTGTGAAGCCATTGCCCCTTGTCCTGCCACTCCAGGCCCTTGGCAAGAGTCTCTCTCCATCTTTCCTGTAGGCCTAGACATGGCACAAATGAAATGAGCACACACTGAATATGAGAAGAAAAATAGAGGAGAGCCTAAAGAAGCTAAAACCCCAAGCATGAAGTGAAGCTCACCACAAATAATGACTCATAATCCCGACACAAATATTCATTAGAGGGAAAAATTGAAAAGCCAAAAGATTCACAGCAGAACACCAGGCAAAGAAGGGGTGCTGCCCGGCAGCACACCAACATTTGGGTTATCCAAGAAATCTCTCTTGCAAGGATTCCATGGATTAGAGAGCTTTCCTACGGCCAGCATGCAGGATGCCACACCTCAAGGAGCAAGAGAAGCATGTGAAAAACTGACAGAGGGGATGGAAATGAAAGCAGATGGCCAAGAAGAATCATAGCTCTGTAAATGAGGGACCTGCTGGAGACCACAGTTAGTTTTAGCCTCACCCAAGATGTCTTCACACAGAAAGATCCCACAGACAAACACTGCTGCAAAGCTGGGGAGTTAAAATTGCTGGAGGAGACAAATGTCCACCCTTTTCATGTTTCCACTAAGAAAGACAGCTCTGAAAGACTGCCCAAAACATTAACAACTTGCACAAAGGAATGCAGGGCTTTCACGTTCATAAACTGGATTAGAAACAGAGCAATGAGTCACAGGAAGGCAAACATTAGCAAACATTTCTGTGGTAATGCTAAACCCTCAATGCTAAACCCACAGTGCTTTTATATGGGAGGTTTCCAATATTTCAGTTCACTTCTCCCCTCAGGGTTTGTATCTCTGTGATTTCATTCGCTGCGTGGAGTCCTGTTAGGTAAGTAAAACACTACAAACAGAAAAAAAGGACAGAATTACCTGATTAGCAAACAGCAGCTGGCAAGTGGTGGGGTCGTCTTTGTCCTTTATGATTGCTCGAATGATCTGCAGCATAGGTGTTATCCCTGGAGGAGAGAGGCAGGTCAGTGATGTGAGAATGGGGAGTAAAAGAAGGGACAAGTGGGAAAATGTGAGTAAATGCATCTACCAGCTGTCAGAAATCACAGGTGAATCATCACAGATACCCACCAGTCCCCCCTGCAATCATCCCCACGTATTTCACTGTCTTGGTAACTGGTTCAGCTTTCTTTTCTGGCCGAATATCAAACTTGCCTGAAGAGAGAAAGAGATGGAAAACATTGAAGCAAGCAGGAAACACCTCCTATTGTCCCTTTGCAGCACATCCTGCTAAATTGACTTCGTTTTAGCCCTGTCACCCTTCCCCCACAGAGAACAGAAAAGGTGAAGATGTCCTGAATTAAAGCAATTCTGAAAGATGATTTTAAGACATGAGGTGGTAACATCAGACACTGACATGGGCTATGACTTATCCCTGACCACAGCCTACATACAACACTACCTGTATTTCGATTTGCTCACATCCCATACCCTCAAATGACACTCACAAGCCCAGATTCTGGAAACAGTTCTACACTAAGGAATTGATCTGCTCATAGAGTTTATTTCCCCTGAGCAGATTATTTTAAGTGAAAACATAAAATATGCAGCATGGTGGGTTTTTTTATTTTTCTCTTCTTGAGTTGATTTGCCTATTCCAGCCAAACACAACAGAGAGTCTGAAACTCCCCAAACTGTTGTGTTGTATTCACAGCTCTCTTCATCCAGGATAACACGAATGCTACATACAAAGCTCTGGAAAACCACGTGTCGGAGCTCTGCTCCACACAAAAGTGCCAGAAGGTTTTTGTGACATGTTTGTGGCTGCATTATACTAACATGAGATATTTGACATTGACATAAAAGTAATGCCTACTCATAAAGTTAATTTTTACTTGGGAAATTAGCAGTGGACAGTGCAAACACCTCGTGTTTTGTCCGTGTATAAACTATGTCCATATAAGCATGGAAAAAAAAAAATCCCTTACTTGAGAACAGCATCAATAAAAAGCACTTCTATAGTAATAAAACATTTTTCCTGTACTGTTTACTCTGGGTAAATTCTATCTTCCAAACCAGCCTTGCCTTTTCCTTTGTACACAAGGAGGCCACTTGGTCCTCTGAAGTCAATGCTGTCCCCTATTTTCAGGCTGTCCAAGTATTGAGACATCTTCCCCCCATCAGGAAACTTGGGATGGACACCTCTGAAGTAGACCTGTTAAAAACAATAAGGAAGCAATTCAATCTCACAGCTAAGAGAAGAGTGTTTGCCCTCCAAATTTTTAGGTACAAATACTCCTCATGCAAAGAACACAATTACTCCATAAAGAAATGCAATGTCTGACTGACAAAAGATCAAAATGCCACTCCTCTCCCAATTTTTAGACAGAGACAAGTGATTTCTCCGCTGTAGCTCTGCAACAGAAAATATTGATAATAATCAACACAATTTACATCCAAGTTTAAAAGGGGCTAGATAAAATAAAGAATAAACCCAAAGCACTGTGATTCCCAAGAGCATAATTCTAAGAGGAAATCCAGTGCAGATATTAATATTTTAAATTCCTAACAGCTTTAAATGATAGGTAGTCTAGCAACCAAGAGGCAAAACAAAAGTACATCATCACAAGAGTTAAAAATCACATTCTTATTAATTAAACCAATCATTCCCACTGCCTGGATCAGTAATGATAATGATCACCACTCTCAGTGATCACAGTGACCAAATTCCATTAGCTTCAGAAGCAGCAGCCCACTCAGGCAAGGTTAATTCCTTCTTCCAGAAGGATTAAAAAGTTCATGAACATCTACAGGTCTTCACAGAGGTTGGAAAATGATGCAGCATCACACCTGAGACACCCTCACTAAAGAAGTGCCTGCAAAATGCCATGTGGACTGCAGGTAATGGCACATCCCTGAAGAGAAGCCAGCAAATCAAACTTCACATAAAGGCACTGTAAAGGTGGCTCAGAAGTTGCCCAGCCTGGGAAAAGAGCGTGATATTCTCACCTTGACAACAAGATCCACAAACCCCTTGTCATCATCACTGGAAACCGGAGTGTAAGGTCTGACAACCAGAGCTCCATCAATCCGTGCAGACAGGTAGATGTGCTGCCCTGTTGCAGGGTTAAAACCCCAAAAAATTAGTTTTCTTTCAAAAGATTTTACTTTCAGTGGATGTGCTGAGTTGGCATGGACTGAAACGCAGCCTCAAAGCTCTAACCACCTTATTTTGGGGCACCATTTCTTCCTTTCCTATCTTCCTGACACTGCAACGCCTTGCCAGAGTTGTTAGCCATGCACAGATCTACCTGGAAGGACACACAACTCCACTGCTAATTCTGTGTGTGAATCACAACTTCATGCATTTACATTTACCAAAGCCTGAACTGTACCTGGGATCTTTCAAAAGATGGGATTTCTCTCTCCTGTACTGACACATAAAAGGGACACAGGACAGGAAAACTGTCCAGTGCTGTTCATACATCTTCATTAACGTGTTAGTTGTAAACTGCCACAGTTTAGTTAAAACTGAGTTTGTAACTGTTCTTGCTTTGACCATAGATCTCTCACATCCTCCAGGAGCTCTCCAGCTGCCTTTGCTAAAGCTGCCTAGACACAAAGCACTTTTCTAACCCTGCTATTCTTTCAGCTCAACATGTGAATGCAGCAACCACATTTCCATCTGTCACACATCCTCTGAGCTCGCTACAACAGTTTCTCTTCTCAATGTCTACATCTTTTTTTCTGAAAAAAACAAGAAAAGAACTAACTTCTGTGGAAGGTTTTCCTACAAAATTCCAGCATTCTGAAGACAACCAAGTGAAGATTAACTGGGAGAGGAGGGAGGTTCTGAGTTTTGTTCTTTTATCACCATTAGGTCAACAGAACAAAACATCTCCAATGATGGCACAGCTCCTCTGCCTGTTATGGGAACACAAGGAGGGGATTTTAACAGAAGCTGGTTTGCAAATGGTCATAATGACCGTATTACATTAGCTCCAGAAGCAGCTGACCCTTCAGGCATGGTTAATTCCTTACTTCAGAAGGATTACAAAGTGCTAGGTGAAGGAAGATGTGCTGCCTGGTGACTTGGGGAATGAGCAACCATAACTCACCTGAAGCTGTACATGGACATCATATTCCTGTAACGCCCCCAGCAAAGCCTACAGACATCCTGCTAGGGCAGACCTGGAGGGAGCTGCAGCAGGGAGCTCCTGTTCCTTCTCTAGGGCAGAAGTGGCTGCAGGCACAGACCCCTGGTGACCAGTGCAGACTCTCAGCCTCCACAGAGGGGCTGCTGCTGGGGCACAAAGAACTGGTACACAAGAACTCACAAGAACTGGTACACAGCAAAAAAGGTGCCCTTCCCAGAGAGAAAATGTGCCTTATGCCTTCATCTGTTAGAGCTTTACCCCACCCTGACAGGACACACAGTCCTCTCCCTCAGAATGAAGCATTCAGTGTTTTTGGTGACAAAAGGCAAATGCTGGTGCTGGACTAAACAGCATCTGCCACCCAACTGCAGCTCTGCTGCTCCCAGCTGCTGCTCCATCTTCTGCAGCTTTCAGCTCTCTCTGCTTCCCAAGTCTCACCCTGCAAACCACTCCTCAATGTCCATTTTAGGCAAGCCAGGGAAAAGAGCTTTGCTCTCATGGCTACTAAAAAGATCAAGAGATTTTTAACAGCCCAAACAAGACTGAACTTAACACCTGGCAAAGATTCTGACAACCACACAATCACTGCAGCAGCTTGTTAAAGTGGAAGTCCTACTAAACACAGGTCACAATTAAATGCTCTTTATATAAGCAGGAGGAAACAATGGCACTTAGCTGTTATGGAAGGCACCACACCCCGTGGCAGGGCCTTCGGAAACAGCTACCCCTGGGTGATTCAAAAGTTCCATGAAATTCAGAAGTGAGTAGATCATCTGGTAAACCACATGTGTTAGAGGAGAAGTGGATGAGAGTGGTGCCTCAGGGCATGGAAAGGGACTGCAGGGATTCAGCCCCACAGGAATAACACACACTGGAAAGCTGGGACTGGAAAAGTACAAGTGAAGACCTGTGTTTGCTCCTACTCTCTCCACAGAAACAAGCTGGATGTTAACTCACATATGCTGCATTTCAGAGCCTGCAGATTACTCACAGCACAAGGGTAATCTTGCAGAGCTCTCAATAACAGCTCCAGCCACATGAGCAGTATTCCAAATTCAAAACATAGGGAAAAAAACCCACAAAATCTCTTACAGTATAACTAATGCAAGCAACACTAGGATTCTTCACAGGGAACGTACCTAGAGGGAGACCCAGAACGTGCTCCATGGAAGGGAGAGCAAATCGAAATCTCCTTGTGTCATGACTAACTTCCTGAAAGAGGAAAATCGAAAGAACAGTCAGCTCATAGAAGGATTTGGGTGGAAGTCACCTTGAAGATCACCCAGTTTATCCCCCTGCCATGGGCAGGGTCACCTCCCACTATCCCAGGTTGCTCAGAGCCCCATCCAGCCTGACCTTGGATACTGCCAGGCATCCAGGGGCAGCCACAGCTGCTCTGGGCAGCCTGTGCCAGGGCCTCAGCACCCTCACAGGGAACAATTTCTGCCTCATATCCAATCTAACCCTGCTCTCTGTCAGTGTGAAGCCATTGCCCCTTGTCCTGTCACTCCAGGCCCCTGTCAAGAGTCTCTCTCCATCTTTCCTGTGGCTCCCTTCAGGCACTGCAAGGCCACAATGAGGTCACCCCAAAGCCTTCTCTTCTCCAGGCTGAACAATCCCAATCCTCTCAGCCTTTCCTGACCTCATGACAAGAAGGGAGTCTATAGTAACAGTGTGGTTGCAGTACACCTGGGAAATAAATTCAGCAATAAATGCAGCCCAGCCCAAGCCACAAGGAAGTTCCCAGTTCCCACAAACTCAGGATTCAAAATGACAGTATTTTTTTTGTTAACACACTGACAGAACCAGCAAAAGCCAAGATATCAGTGCACCCTCTAAACCTCAAACAAAGCTCTGTTCCAGACCAAGTCTTCTGATAAATCTCTGAATAGCTCATAGCCTTAAGAAGTCAACACTAAAAATATCCTCAGGGGTGTTTTTTTACCTGAAAAGCCAAGATTTCTCTCTTATGCTTTTGATGGTGGGTTCATCCAAGGGAAGCCCAGACTTTTCAACTTTGGTGGCTTTGGCTTACTTCCCACAAGCTTAGTTATCAATTTCTGATGGCAAGATCCACCCCTGAATGCATCATGACTTTCCTCTGGTATCCCACTTGAGCAAAAATTTAATTTTGTACCAGGAGGCTTTACTTCTAACAGAGAGAAAGAGAAGCTGAGACAGCTCGGGTGCTGTCAGGACCACATGACTTAAACAGCTTTCTTCCTGTAACACATTACAGTACATCAATCCAGTAACAGGAACCAGGATCAACATAGTTCTGACAGCTGCTGTTGAATGCCACTGACCACGAAAAAGCTGCCTGCTCTGCCTGACAGCAGGAAGGACCTGCGTCCCTTAGCCCAGCCAGTGGTGCACAGTTTGGGAATCTCTGCTGATGTGCTCCACAAGACGAGACACACGGGAGTTTGATCATTTCTAAGCAGAATTCTCCACTCTAAACTGTTTGGAAACAAGCTGCTTGCAAAACAGCAAGTTATACCACACAAAGAGCTTTTATAAACAAGTCCTTTCCTCAAGACAAAAGTATCCACCCTGTTGGGACATCACCGAAGACTTTAGAAGCTGTAAGCATTTCACAGCGCCCGTGGAGAGGTCATGCTAAGCACTGCACGTGCACCTACCTCCTTATCAATCAGCCTCAGTGCATACTTCACTTCTGGGTCCTTCAGGGTAATTGCAGGCCGGGGACTCCTGAAAAGCCTCATGATGGTGGTGTAGACCAGCCATATTGGGTATGTCACAACCTGTCGCAACTGCAGCAGCACAGAAACAGCGTCAGACACACGTGCAGGAGAGAGAGTTATTTGGGGGACAAGGAATAGGGTACTGCACCATGGCAATCCACCCACCAAAGAGAAAATGTATTTATTGCAGCAGGAAAAGGAAGCATTATTTAAAAAAAAAACCAACCCAAACCCACAGATTTGCTTTATGAAGACCTGGCATCACTCCTGTGTTGAGGCACTTGCACAGCAGCACGGGGTTGCCACACTGGCAACTGGACACAGAGTGAGGCTGTCACAGCTCCATATCCCCAGGTCCCTTGAGAGGGAGGCTGAATCCCCATCTCCAGCAGGCATACATGTCACATGTCCAAATACACACAGAATCACAGAATATCCTGAGTTGGGAGGGGCCCATCAGGATCATCCAGTCCAACCCCTGGCCCTGCACAGGACACCCCAACAATCCCACCCTGTGCCTGAGAGCATTGTCCAAATGTTCCTTGTACCTCGTCAGGCTTGGGGCCGTGAAAATTCCCTGGGGAGTTCCAGTGCCCAACCACCTTTGGGGGAAGAACCTTTTCCTAATATCCAACCTAAACACGTGGCTGACCACATCGATCAACACAGCCAGCCACACACAAACAGCTCCGATGGGCTCATCCTGTTCCACTCCCCACCGCCGGGGATGAAGGTCCATGAGTGGGAATTCCATACACACACACACGAGTACAAGGTGGATCCCCCAGCACAGGGGCCACTGGTGCACAGACCCCTTCACAGGGGTCCTGTAAGACAGGAACAGACTGTGCTCTGACACCTCTTCACACCGGGGCCAGAGAGCAAACTGCACAACTACTTACAAAAATACTCTCTGACTCAGTAATTTATTATTCAACACTTCAACAGAGGAGAGGGGGAAAAGCATGACTACAGCAAAAATCTAAAAAATAAGCTCAAAGTTCTGCCTGCTTAGCTTTCATTTTCATTTTATTTTAAAGGGACCTGAACAGTATTTTAGAACAGCATTTGTGCAACTGTGACAGTCCCTCAGGAGGCTACAAAAACTTCCAACATTATTAATAATAAAACTGTGGGACAGCATAAATTCTCTCCTCTTGAAATGCTGCTCTACAGGTTTAAAACGTATCATCACTATGTACAGCCTGAGGGCACACCATGCCATACACATGCTGCATTTTCCACTTTTATTTGGGAATACTGAAATAGCTCCATACAGGTTGTTTCTGAAGAAGCTGAAGTTTACAGGGAAATTACTCCTTAACTCTCATGGATCCACAAGATTACTGCAGCTCTGGGAAGAACTTTTGTTACTGAGTCACAAAAAAAGGGCAGAAGGAGGGAAGTTGTTCAAGGTGACAGAGCAGCAAGTAAACGCCTTAATGAGAAATTAACATGTGAGTGAGGTCTGGCGGCAATAGCAAGCTGACTCTGCAGCAGGTGTTTCAAATGAGACGCTACTAACTTAAAACAGTTTCATTTCCAAATGTGGCTATCTAAAATGAACAAAAAAATGGTGCTGGTGTTATCAGGCAATGACAAATAATTTTAATACAGCATTAACATTGTGGAGATCAATTTGTTATTCATGGTCAATTAGTGCAAAAGTCTCACAGGATTCGGCTGAGAAGAAACAGCACACACACTAATTCAGAAAGCTATTTTAGTCCCTTACTCAGATCTATCACCAGGTGGTCAGAAAAAAAGGGAAGAACTTAAGGCTTAGTGATTACAAAAAGTCATGCTTGCTAAGAAAAGCATTCTCTGGGTTAAAAGTGGCCTACATACTCTCACCACAGAGTACACCAAGATATTAATGCAGATAACCGCACAGCATCAGGTCTCCAGCAGCAGAGAGCAACAGGCTGACCACAGGGCCTGGGAATCACTAACCGGGGACCTTGTGACTCAGCATTTCCAGCTGCACAAATCTTTGCGAACAGACAAGACAGAATTAGTAAGTGAGCAGGAATTTTTATTACTGGAAAGAGGCCTCTGTGTGATAACAAAGAGAAAAGCCATGGAGACTGCGCTGCCGGGGCGTGGTGAGCACAGCACAGCTCACGGCTCCACACTCCAGCACTGCCCTGCCCTACAAACACATAAACCAAACCCTGCTTCGGCATGAGAAACCTTGCACCCTCGGCTTCAAGAAACCTGTTTTTGAAGTAACCCAAACATTCTTCTCATCTGTTTCAGAAACCAACGAGAGGATAACGGGATTTCTTCACCTCTGCAGCTCTAGCCTCATCTCCTGTGTTCAAGGCACCTTATGAGCAGCTGTTCCCAAACGAGCACGTGTTGGATCCAGCTCCCTCCCGCCCCTCTCACAAACCCAGAGAAAGCAGCGTTTGAGCACAGGAGCAAAGAACCGTAACAGGCGGCTGACTGAAGAGGGTAGCGATGCGTGGCAGAGATGACGGCTCTGATGCAGACCCGCTGCTCAGCAAGCATGATCATAGACAGAACCGTGGAATGGATTGTGTTGGAAGCGCCTTTAGGATCATCTCGTTCCAACACCGTGGGCAGGGTCACCTTCCACTATCCCCAGCTGCTCAGAGCCACATCCAACCTGGCCTTGGACACTGCCAGGGATGGGGCAGCCACTACTCCGGGTAAGGAGCCAGGTGCCAGGGCCTCACCACGCTCACAGGGAAGGATTTCTTCCTCACAGCCACTCTAAACCTACACACCTACGGTCTGAAATTATTCCGATGGAGGAAAACACCTCAAGCGTTCAAAGCCCCCAACAACAACAACAACAACAACAATAACAACAGACAGCCGCGGAGCTGGGAGGGCAACCCCCCGTCCCAGCAGCCAGCACAGGCACCCACACCGCCCCGGGCGCAGCAGCCGCGGGACGGCCCCGGAGCCTCCGCAGGCTCCGGCGCCGCACGGTCCCCGGGCGGCAGCGGGGACACGCTGGGACGCGCCGGGACACCGCCACGCCCCGGAGCGCTGCGGNGCACGTTGGCTGCGCCCCGCCCCGTCTCATGACGCCCCGCCCCGCCCCGCCATTCCCGCGGCGGCGGCCCGGGTCGTTCTCCGGGTCGTTCTCCGGACCGTCCGCGCTGAGAGAGCGCAGCGCGCCCCGAGCGCCCTTCTGCGCTTTATGAACTGCCTGAATAATCACAGACTGCTTTGGGTTTGAAGGGGTTTTCAAGATCATCCAGTTCCAACCCCAGCCATGGGCAAGGACACCCTTCACTATCGCAGGTTGCTCAGAGCCCCATCCAGCCTGGCCCTGGATACTGCCAGGGATCCAAGGGCAGCCACAGCTTCTCTGGGCAACCTGTGCCAGGGCCTCAGCACCCTCATAGGGAACAATTTCTTCCTAATATCCAGTCTAAACCTGCTCTCTGTCAGTGTGAAGGCGTTGCCTGTTATCCTGTCACTCCGGGCCCTTGCAAAGAATCTCTCCATCCTTCCTTTTAAGCTCCCTTCAGGCACTGCAAGGCCACAATGAGGTCACCCCAAAGCCTTCTCCAGGCTGAACCATCCCAGTTCTCTCAGCTTCAAGGATTTCTGAATGGCAGTGTTTATCCAAGAAGCACCAGAACTGAGCTGTGCAGTAAGACACGATGATTCAGCCAGGCTCCCTTAAATTTTGGTTTACACCAGTGAGTGAAAATTAGTGACTAATAACCACATGTATCTTTGTGTCTGTGCTAAACGTGAAACACTTTAAATCTCTTTAATTAATATCTCTTCACATATTATGTCTTCACAATATGTCTTCAGTGATTCCTAGACAGTTTCTCCTTACAAAATCAAGAAAGGTGTATGCTTGGTGGTCCTAAAAATAAAATGATAAAAAAAATGTCCACCCTTATCCCCTAGGCTCACACAGAGGTACTGAGCCCCCAGTGTCCCCAAGGAGATGTTTCCTTTCAGCTTCATGGTTTGCTGAATGTGCTGGCTCATCTGGCTGTGAGAACGTATCATAAGTCAGTCATGATTTACTTATTAAACCTGGGAATTAGCCCTGGTAGGTGAAGGAATATTAACAGACCAACCTAATGGTAAGATGGTTGTGTCACAGTCCAAGTATGCACATTTAGCTGCAGGGATGGAGTTACTTATTCCTGGCGTTTCTACGAGAAGAACATGCCTGGCTCTGTAATCCTCATAGTTTTCCCTTTCAGGATGACAGCTGCTGCACCTGAAATTCCCCAGTATTTTGAGATTGTAACACCACTGGCTACAGAGAAGGACTCCAGGACTGAGAGGCTGAGGCTTAGGAAAAGGGAGATAACTGAGACAGGCACAGACATCCTGGAGTTTCGTGGGAAAAAATCTGGCAGGAGAGGCTCTGACTTGCATATTAATATTTAAGGAAAGGTAGAGACCTCAGTGTCCCCATGCTCTCTGCTTTCACTGAGATCTGACCTGGCTGGGTTCCAATTGACCAGCCCAGGCTCTGTCTCCACTGCTTTTCAGTGTGGGTCAGCTTATGGGGACTTGGCAGCAATAGCCAAAGCTCCCATGGGAACGTCCAGCATCCTCAGTGTCTCATAAACTTTCCTCTTCCCTACATCCACACGCAAAATATGACCCAAAGACCTGCTCTGCCTTTTCCTGGGGGAGCACTGAGCGTGCTATAGATCTGCAGAGTGTGCCAGTAAAAGCTGGCAGCTTTTACTCAGTCTCCCTGGGTGAGCCTGCCCAGCCCAAACGTACCCTTTGTGCAGGTGTGAGCCCTGGCTGCTTTGGTCTGGAAGCCTGTAAAACTCAGTGTTCTCGCTCACACCTCTCCAGATTGACCAAAGAGGTTTAAATAACTCTGAATTAACCCCTTCTCCCCTCAGAGAAGTGTAGGCACCAGACTAGAGGTGACAAACCAACATTTATCCATTGGCCACCTTGTCTGGAAAAGCAAAATATTTAGGCCAGAAATGCACAGAGATGCCTACATGCTTTGAAAACATGTTTTATTCCCAAGATCTCCTTGATCCTTTATGTTGGCAAAGGTCAGCATCTGATGCTTGAGGTGGTGGTTTTGTCAGGCAGAATGTCTTCCACAAGTTCTTTGCCCCACTCCTTTGGAAATGCTGGTCACGTGTGAGTGAGACAGCACCAAACATTCCCCCTATTCCCCTGTGACAGAAAAAGAGGAACAGAGCACAGAGGCAGCCTGCCCTCGACTCTTGTACAAAACCCACATCCACTGCCCTGTGCAAAGGGATTGACAAAGCACTGGCTGGGCTCTGCTGCAGAGGAAGCCAACCCGTGTAAATACCAAGGGTGCTCTCTGCACACTCTGTTTTTCTGCATTAGACCTGGGAATGACCCAAAATCTGTGTTGATCTAATTTCCCTTTGATCAGTGCTTCGTATCTGTTGGCAAACACATCCTTTCCTCAGGATCTCTGCATTTTCTTATATCAGTGTCCAAATCAAAAGACAGCAATTTTAAAAGACATACAAGTAACACTTGGTTGTGAAATTGCTGGTGATGCTACTAAGCTGTAATTTTATTAAAGAATAACTTAAAACCGTTGACACTAGTGATGATGCTCCTTTTAAGTGAAAATTCCCTGGGCTCCCATCTGGGCTCTTCCCACTAATGTGAGTAAAGAAGTTGCAACTTTCTTATACACAGAACATGCTCAATGGCTTTTGTATTTTAAATGAAAGCACAGAAGAAGAGTTCCTGCATTCAGTTGATAAACTGGGGCAGTTGACAAATCCAGGGCATTGGATTTTTGTCATTTACCTTCTTTACCTGGAACTGCAAAAAATACCAGAAATGGTAAAGAAAATTTCTGTTAAAATTAAGGATATTCAATTTTGAGATACTTTAGTTTCCCTTACCAGTGTCAGAAGGAAGCTTCACTCTTAAGTGTTTTAAGTGGGCTGCATGTCTTGTTCCCTCTGCAATTCTGTTTGTCAGGTGTCTTCATCACCAGGGGCTTTTTGGCCTTAAATTGATTTTTTTGAAGGGGTACATGGACCAGAGGTGCAGAACCACTTGTATGACTGGTAGCTAGCATCAAGCCATTCTGGCTTCTCCATATACCTATATCTAGTTTAGACCTAAAGCTATGCTTTTCAGAAATTAATTATGATGAAGAAGAAAATGCTACAAGTACCAACCAAACAACAATAAGCTTTAAACCATCTGAATTTAGCCACACTACTGATCACCATTGATTTAGCCACATAATGAATGCAGGCTTCCCAGGACAGGTGTTGGAGTGGGTACCTGCACCTACCAGCACCTGCCGCCACTTGCTTCCAGTGGCACATGCAAAGTTCTGCCTTTCTAAAACATTTCCTGCTTAAAACACCTCCTAATAGTCACAAGATCACACTTAGCAGTTTCAGCTGTAAATAGAGAAGCATTTGTTGGGGTTTCTTTCTTCACCACTTTTTTTTTTTTTTTTNGATTAATTATCATCTTCCCTTCTACTGTCAAATAATAACTGGACACAGAATAACAAGACTAGAATGTCCCATCCATTCCAAGGCTTTCAGACTTGGAGTGCTTCTTCTTTCTGGGCTCAAATTTCACCCGGAGATGTAGAATCCGTTTGGCAAATAATCCATGATGATGCAAGATAAGGTGAGGCAGGAGCCTGCTACAGGTGCCTCTGGCTTCATGGTGGGAGTGTTCCTGCGCTGAGAGTGGCATGACTTGTGGCATTGTCCTCAGACTCTTGTGGGAATTGGCCCCTCCTGCCCTTCCCGTGCCTCCCTGTCAGGCTGAGTGACAGTCCTCAGCGGGCAAGAGAAGTATAAGAGGAGCACAGCTCTGCGCCTTGGACTACGGGAGGATTGCTGAGCTTCTGGCTGCCTTCTACCTGCTCAGAGTATTTCCCAAGAGAAAAACTTCTTCCCAGCATGGCAAGTGGGTAAGAGACAATCATACTAATTCTCCTCTAACAGGAAGGGTAGGGGGTATGGGATATATTTGTCAGTAAAAGAGTGAATGTTACATGACAGGCAGCACAGCAAGAATTCTCTTCCTCTTTCTGTTCTGTTTTACTGACTCACTGCAGCGTAAAACATCGGTAAGGCTACTGGACCATTAGCTTAAAATAAAGGTGATGCTAAAATCAGATTGTGCTTAAACATAGCTGTTAGAATCAGTTCTTCAAACATCAGCTGCCTGCCCAGGACCTTGATAGATTATTCCACTCTCGTGTTTGCCCCTTGACATCACCTTTTCCTTTCCACCTACAAAACCTGCCTTATTTGTCCTTTGGTATTTCAAATACCAGCTGTAAATGAAAAACAATAAATCTCACTGGACTCAAATAGAAGACGCAGACACTGATGTAAGATGAAAATCTAGAAAATTATTTCTATCTTCTGTTAGCCATAAAAGCTGTTGCATGTATTTCACAATATTTGAACCAAGTTTTTTAAATGATTGGAAACTTCTTGTAAATGGCTGCTCATCAGGTAGTCCAAATCCTTTTCTTCTCTATGTAAAGGTTAAAGGCTGTATAAAATTGCATGTTGTTGAAAGGATCTCTGAAAGTAAATTTACTTTGGAGAACGTGTTCAATCAGACCTTATTTGCAGGGCTTCATGTGACCCATTTGCAATACCTGTTTTTCTTGCTTTGATACTGTTGACTTGCTCACGTTATTTGCTACTGACCTTTAATTCTTTTCATGTCTTGAGTAATTTCTGATTTATAACAATAAAGTCTTCTTCTTGGAGCATTGTTTTGGGTATAATGAAGAATAAAGTGGAGGTGTTAGGTTCTTTGGCTCTAAACACACTGCTGGCGCATCAATTGCTATTGCAAAAAGCCTCCCCCAGGTTTTCTCAGCTCTTAAAAGTGCAGACTGAGTGTTGTTACTGGGATGGTGCTTTGCTCATGTAAGCACATCAAAGCAAGGCTCCAACTGGAAAAAATCCAATTGGCCAGACTTCTCGCACAGAAATAATTAATTCTATGTGAAAGCATAAATCTAACAACTCAGAGCTTTCACTGCTGGGAAGGGATTGAGAATTGATGATAAAAATCTCTGTTTTGAGTCACCCATGCCATTGTGTTGAAAACCAGGGAGAAAATACTCAATACTGTTTGTCAGGGCAACCTTACCTACCTGCTGGTGTGTCATGGATTTGCATGAAGGTGTTGGGCATCATCTCATTGAAGTTCTCTCACCTCGTATGTGTAAGCTAAGTTTATGGCCTTTTTTAAAGAAATACCATCCAGGAAGAGTTTTTACAAGATGACTGTGTAAGTTACTAGACGAGTTTTTTGCTTTGGCAAGGGTATATTTTTTATAGTCTTCAGTTACAGCATAAACAGGTGCTCTCTCATTTTGGAAACTAAAGGGGCAACAAAAAGGAAAATCCATGATGATATTGTGGTAGGACCTAGCAGAGATAAAGGAAAGTAAAGGCTTTTACTTTGTAAAATTTAGTGATTTCGGTTTTGGGACAAGTTTCCTGGATGCAGGAATGCATTTAGTAGAAGTATATTTATTGAACAAAAATGAGGATTGAAATCTGTAGGTACACTTTGCTGCAACCCTCTCGTGAGTAAACACCTTGAGCTCATATTTCATGTTTATATATATATAAACACCTTGAGTGATATTTCATAATATTTCTAAAGGAGGAAAGGTCAAACAGAGCCTTACAGAGTTTTATAAACACAGGACAAATCTGCCAAGAGCAGGCTGAGAGCAAGTGGGTATTGAAGAGATGACAGATCTCTCCTAGATACATGACTGTTACCAAAATACACACATACTAAAAAATATGTATATAAAATACTGTATCTGAAGAACAAAATATTATAATGAAACCCAAGTGACACCCTCCCTAATATTCCACATACCTTGGATGTTCAGCAGGCAACAGACTCCTCTTCACCAGCAGTAGTTCCTTCCAATGTAAAAACTCTATTAAACATAATATGATAGTTCTCAAACAGACAGGATAAGCTGATGCAGAGGAGCAGGCAGCGGAAGGGTCCAGAACACAGCACAAAAGTGATCCAGTAAAATTAGGGCAGTCCAAGGTAAAGGCTTGAAGTTTGGAAAATGTCTCCAGTACTCTTCTGTGAAGTCACCAGTCCTGCCCTTGGGCCTTCAGCTGAGCTGCTGAAGTGAGCAGTTTTCTTTTTTGTGTTGGTTTGTAAGCTCTTTTGAGAAAGGGCTTGCTCTTCGTAGAACTCCAGAAAGAATTTGGAAGTATGGCTGGAAATAAATATAACTGCTGCTGTTGGTGGCTTCTGAGGCAGCTCCCTGGGACACTGAGCAGGGGCCTCATTTGGGCTGCCCAGCCAGAGTTGACAGTGTGATGCCATAAGCCCCACTTGCCGTAAAAGCAGAGCCTGGGGTTTGGGCAGGGGCTGAATGAAGCTCCTCTGTGACAGCCTCCTTCTCCACTCCGAGATCCATGCAAGTACCTGTTCCAAGCACAAATCTTCCTTCACATTCCTGTTTAACCCTGGCAATGAACATATCCTTTGGCTCCTATACACTAGAATTTTTAATCCTTTTCCTTTTTTCAGGTGTTGGCACCTGTTCAAGCCCAGTTAAAAATTCAAGTGGTCTTTTAGATTTCCCATCCACAACTATCCCAAAGTACCAGAGAACCTGAGGGAAAATGGACTGTCAGTGCCTCCAGCATCGCTCAGGAGCACAGTGGCTCAACTCCACAGTTACAGGTGGGCTGAGGTGTGGCAGCTGCCATAGTTATGGTTAACTGCCCTGCCCTTGTGCCTTTGCCACAATATTTGTTTGCTCTTTCTGCTAGAGAGCGTGGAATTTGCCACTGGCAGGAGGATGCAGCGAGTTATCTCCACCCTGGCCAGATCAGCAGGAGAAGATGTAACACTAATCAGAGCTGGGCTTGAAGGTGCCTTGGTTCAGTCTGGGAGAACCAGTTGTTAAAATCATGGCAAGTTGCCCCAAGAGCTATTTGAAAGAAATGCCATTTGTTGACAGATTTCTGTACTTTTCTTCTTTTCTGTGTAGTAGTTTGGCCGTG
>WAAG01089204.1:351-19026 GCA_013390105.1 Tichodroma muraria
CCTTTAGGTGCTCAGCAAGCCCGTGTGTTTATGCACAGCACCACAGGCTGCCATGCAGACATGACCAGAGACTGAAGGTGTTGGATAGCCACCCATGCTGCAAGCCCCTGAGTCCCCTCCTGCCTTTTTGAATGCTCTTGCATAATGACCAGCATGTGTCCACTCCGTAATAATATCCTATGCATATTAGGAAATATTAATTAGCTGCATGTATTTCAACAATACATTTAGGAATGCACATGGCATAGTGATATTCTGGGAGCAGCTTTTTAAGAGAGTCAACTTCGGCTCTATTTTTGAAACTGCAGTTCAATGCATAGTTAATTGCTGGCCCAGCTGACACCACTTACTTGTCTCACTTCCTGAATTAAAGGCACAAACAAGTAATAGGATTCTAAGTGTCATTATTTGCACATCAGCTTGAATAGCGATGCAAAATATAGAAAGTAGAAGAAAAGATTCATGCTACTGTGTTTTCCTGCATACTGTGTATTAGATAATTTCATCTGTCTTTGGCTGTGTAACTTCTGGATCTTCTGGACAGTGTGATACTAAGCAAGAACATTAAAAACAAAGCATATGTTAGGAAAAATAAGCAAAACAAAATGAAATCCCCAATGTTATTTTTATTTCATACCACCATTAAAGAGAAAAGAGTACTAAAGCAGAATAATTTGGAAATCTGCCTAGACTTGCAGGTTTGGCAGATAGTATATTTCATACTTCATTGTTACTAAATGAACAAATTTAAAATCTCAGATCTTGATAAAAATTATATATTCTTTTAGAAATTCTCTTAAAAGACTCCCCTTGAAAGCTGGTAGAATATGGCAAAATCACTGGATATCCTTAATAAGCATAATTGGTTCTTGGATTAGGATGGATGGATGTACAAAATGTATCTAGATTTGAGAATACAGCCCTTTTTTCATTACTTTTTCATTTAATAGGTAGAGTAAGAACATACTGCTTTCTTGGTCCTGGAGATAATTTGGCTGAGCCACTGATGTTCAGGATCACCTGCTCAATTTATTTTCAAGAATTATCAACTTTTGTGCTGCATTACTGCACTACTCTGTGTTAGCCTGTATTAGGGAAGAGGAGGTGTGCTTTTTGCAGAGGAGGTGTGCTTTTTGCCCAAATGTGCTTCCTGTAAGAGGAACATTGTGTACAGAGGTGGCTGAACTGATTGTATCTTTGGCTTAGTAATAAGTGGAAATGACAACTTTTATTTTTTGTTTTATAGAGTCAAGTTTGCTTTCCATTGTCACCATCCTCTTTATTTGCCATTGGCTGTAAACTAGTCAAATAGATTAGTCAAGATTTTCACCTTGGCTGTTACTCTAAGCTTCTTTTCCGGTTTCAAGTTAAAGTTGCTCAAAAAGCGATTTCAGGGATGTCTTAGTGTTCGCCCAGTGAAGATAAAATATACAGCCTTTTCATTAAGTAGATCTACTGTGATCTAAGTTTTGGTCAAACTGTTTTATCTGTGAAGCTTTGAAAGTGAGATTAAAAATTGAGCGACTATCGCTACCCTTGAGAAAACCAAAAAAACTTTATTTTGTTAGAGTTCTCTGAGAAGCCCCATTTCCATGATCAGCACAAACATCTCTGAAAGCTCTATACACATCAAGTGTGGGCCAGGCTGAAACTGCAGCATCTGTGCAGGGCTGCCCCTGGGACAAATTACTGCGCCTTCCAGGGAACAAGAGGGTAAACCCAGAACCTTGTCTCAGAACCATGTCTTGTCCTCTCAACACTCTCCTGGCTGTAGCTCCAAAACTTAGAGAGAAGAGAAAACATGGATGTTTCAGGGACAGCCTGTCTGGGAGGGGAGAAACAGTGAGGAAAGGCATTGATTAGGGAGCAGTGACAAGAGGTGAGTTGGTAAGAGGGTGGAGCCAGGGGAAAAGAACGCAAAAGCAGAAAAGATTACAGGGGGAACAGGGAAAACTGGGACAGGTTGAGGAGAAGATAAGGGGTGGAGCAGGCTGGGAAGATGGTAATATGAGGCACAGGACAAAGAGCTTGAAAAAAGGAAGGACTGTTCTTTCTAGATCAGGTGCCTTGAAAATATATACCATCCTGTTTAAAGGGAAAGACTGTGTTTATGCTCATGCACTTGGCTGGGCTGTAAACATGATGTTCATGATGCCTCCTCCGGGTTATTGATGAAGTAGTTAAACAGTACAGGTCCTGGGATTGTTCCCTGCATTACTTCACTTCTGCTGGTTTCCAAGTTGAGTGTAACCCACTGATCACTACAAGCTGCACCCAATCAATAAACCATGTTTCTTAAAAAAAGCCTTGTCATCCACTACAAATCTCAACTGCACTTGAAGTTTAGCTTTCCTGACACCATCAAGTTCTTTGTTTACTTGCTGGATTGGAAATATTTTTATGACAGTTATATCTGAATTTTGTACAGCTTCTTTAAAGAGAATTGTGCCTTCTATTTAGTCTTTCAATGTCTACAGCAACTGCAGTAGTCATCAGGATAGAAAGGTGAAAGAATAAAAAAGTACATGTTAACTGTACGTCCTTTAATGTAAATGCAATTTCAAGGAGGAATCACATAGCTCAAAATCAATCTAGGTAAAATATACAATCAGTTGATTTGCAGGTTTAACAAATACATTTGGTTTTTTTGTTGGTTTGGTATTTTGGTGGGTTTTTTTGTGTTGGTTTTTTTTTTTTTTTTTTTTTAGGAGGAGAGATGGTTTAACTTTAGCTTGAATTTATTATACAGCCTCTTCAAATTTAAAACCAACAATTTCCTGACCTCTCTGCTCTGCCTCTGATCATGGGACACACACCTGCAGATCTTCTAGTCATAGTTTCTGTAACCTATTTTCTCCTGGTTTTAATAACACATACATAAGACACAGAACTAAACGTTCTACTCTTGTGCCCAGGAAAAAGGAAGAAATTCTGCATCTGGAAGAATGGCCAAACATTTTTTTTTTTCCCACTGGACAGAAAAAGCACTGAAAGAAGAACATTCTGGAAGGTTATTATTGCCATGAGCATTAGAAATTTTACTTCAGTATTCTTATGAACATAATCCCTGTTTGGGGATTTCTGTCCTTATATCTGACCTCCTCTCAAATTTTCATGTGTTAATTCTCATAGCAGGCCTTTCAAGTAATCCTCATTTTACAAACAGTGAACTGCAGTCATTATTTTGAACTACTTAATTTAATACTGAAGGTGGATTTAGACAGCTTAATTGGGAAAAACTCACCAGCCTGATTACCTTTGGTAGTGACCCAGTGCCCTCTGCTCCACAAAGTTCCTTCACAGGACCTGTGGGTGCTGTCACTTGCTCCCTTCACTGCCCACTGTGTCCATCAGCAGTGCAGGGATAGACCAAGAGGTCCTGGACACAGCCATCTGTCAAGGGACCACATCCCATGGAGCTCTCTGAGCTCGCCAGAGGCACTCAGGAAGGAATGAGGTTGATTTGAATGGCAGCAGTTGTGCCCCCTTTCACCCAGGGTGACAGCTGGAGAAGCTGTGGATGGAGGACAAGGCTAGAACAAGGTGTGTGCTAGCTCAGAAATGGGGGGCAGCAGTGCAGCAGTGAAGTGCCTGAGCTGAGCTTCAATCTTTTTTTCTAGCAAACAGCTTCCTTCTGGACAGTTACCTGTTTAGCAAAGGCAACCCCTTCGGCTGCATTTTGTACCTGAGTGCTCCAGATGAAAGACAGAGGGCAGAGGTGCTCACTGGAGCACTGGGGCTCCCAAAGTACCACGTGCATAGCCAGAGTTCTCCTGCTAGGGACACAGCCAAGCTTGGAGGTGCAAGGCAAACTGCTCAAGCACTGAGTGCTTGCTGTTTTGAATGCTGCATTCCCAGCAGCTCTGATAATCTTGAATTAATCCCCATCAGCCTAAGGGAGATGAGGAGAAAAATTCCTAGAATGGGAATCACAGGGAAAGGACAAGAGAAGTTGTGAATGTCCCATCCATGGAAATGTACAAGGCCAGGCTGGACTGGATTTTGAGCATCTAGTCTAGTGAAAGGTGTCTCAGCCCAAGGAAGAGATGTTGTAGCTAAATGATCTCTAAACTTCCTTCCAATACAAACCATTCTGAGAATCTGTGGCAATACAGGGTGTGTGAAATATCTTGGCAAAATCAAGAAACTGATGTATACACAAGTGTGCAGATACACCCATGCACATGTAAGAGTTTGTGCTTATATTTAGTGATGTTATGAATACAAAAATAAAAGCAGTAGCACACCAAAATGTCTGCTAATTTTATTTGACACATTTATATTGATTCCATTTGAATAATAGGACCATTTTTATGATTGTATGTCACAACCAAAAGGAGTTCAACAGCTGATTTTCTGTTTATTCATAACTTAGTGTCAAAATACAGATTACTTTTATCTCTTCTTTTTCTGAAAACATGGGGTTAAGCTGTTTGAATCCTGGATTTTCAAGCTTGGGAAAGTGACCTTATAATATTCAGAAACACTTTGTCACATCACTTTATTTGGAACTCTTTCTTTGACTAGAATCAGGGAACATTACAATTATAAAACAGCTTATGAAGACTAGCTTATTGCTATTTACTTAGTAATCAGATGAATTCTTCAGTTTCTGCTTTAAATAACTACTTTTCAAAGAAGAAACATTGTAACCTTTTTAAAAAAACCAACAATTTTGTATTTGCTCAAAAATCAGTCAGTGAACTAATATTTTCTAGTGCCAATCCTTTTCTGTATTTTTGCCTAGCTAGCCTCATTTTCACAGCTTTTATGTTCTCCACTTCTCTTGCCAGACTCTGAGAGTTGTGAGCTGTTTTTTTTGTTTGTTTTGCTTTGATAGCCTTGACACTAAAATTCAAGATTTCCAGACACTCCTTTCCCACTGCCAAAGGGTTAAAGAAGAGCATTGGCTTGTTTGGTAGGTTTTTCCATGCTTTTATGGCTTGCAAAAGGCAACATCCAAAGCAGTAAAAACAAAAGGCACTGAAATTCAGATTTACTATGTTTTTTCCACCTTCGTCATTGTATGAGATTTGCCTCTACACCCATTTTACTGTGGGAGTAGCACAATGAATACTGCTCTTTAAAAGGAATCTATCACTGGCCAACATGATGATGATGACCATGAACATCTTGTGTGATTCTCTCTTGTTACTATGTGGTCTCTTCTTTAAAGAAAGGTGTGACTTTGGGCCATCACAGAATTTTGCAGTGAACATCAACTGTTCTTTATTTCCAGAGCTTTTACTTTTTTTTATTTTTATGATGTTATTATTTCTGAATTCTCTTCTTGTTAGATGGTATTCATGGGCCATTTTTATACATGCCTGTCTGATGCCCATTCTATCTATGGATTTTCTGGCAGTAGGTGCCTAGGGTTATTGGGTGGAGAGCTGAGAGGATGAAAGAGGATGACAAACTTACAGAGTGTATTGGCATGTTTATTTGCAGTGTCATATTCAATCAAAACTAACATTTATAAATCAGCTCCTTCATGGCATTCTCAACCATGGTGCAAAAGGCCAAGAATAAACATGTCAGCTTGAGATAGAAGCTCATGGCAGAATCTGAGACAGATTGTCATCTCATCTTCAGGTTGAAAATTAAAATTTCCTAATGTGGTTAAACTTACTGCTGCATTTGCAGATGGGGGAAAGAAAACAGACAAATGAGAATATGCTGAGTATTGGATTTTGAAAGAATCTTTCCTGTCAGTAGAAAAATAATACTCATTTGAGCTGATACACCTTTCTCATTGCATTCTCAGTCTGGTGCAAGATAGTTGTTTCTGAATAGGGATATATATTTGATAGACATTAAGAAGAAGGGATACTCAACATTTTATTGAGTTTATGAAACTGTCTGACTATTGCCAAAGCCAAAACCCCCAGTCATTTGGTCTCTTTAACTCCCCTTTTCTCTCTGGAAAAGAAGGGTCCTTGTTTTTTCTTAATTACATCTATTTTGCTGACACTCTCCAGTTTCTCCAGTAAAGAAATGAAGCAGTAATAACTAATGCCAGGAATAATTCTTCAGTGTCTCCAGCAGGTATGAATGCTATGTTGTCAACATGCAAGAGATTAGGAAAGTGACTGCCTAGTAAGATGAAAAGAAGTAACAGAAGCAGCTGGGCTAGTAATTATCTCTCTAACTAGAGCACACCGCAAACTAAACTAGCCACTGGTGCGGTTAGGTCTCCTCCTGCTAAGTATTGCTGAATGGAATTCCTCTGGAATGGCACTTTTTAGGATTACATGTTACTTTAAGACCTTGTCTTTTTGCTTCCCCACATGCCTGAGATGACCACAATGCACTGCCACTCCGGCCTCAGGCAGGCAGGCAGAGCCGAGCCATCATCATCCCTGTGCTACGATGACCAGAACAAGTGTCTGGGCACTACTGAAAATAGTAACAAGCCCACAGTTCTTGCTTTTAAGGAACTGGGTGGGAGCAGTGATACATTAACAGATGTTTCATCCTATTCACATATTTTCCATATGACAGATTCTCTGAGAAGCAGCTGTCGAGTAAGAGAGGGCGAACAATGTTAGCATCTATGCCTTGTATTGGTTTCTTATCTTTTCAGCTCAGGCATACTTGTGTTTCAAGCCCCACTGATTTTAAAATTTACTCTCCCACAGCATTTTAAATGTGTATCTATGCAGCTCAAATGTGATTATTATTAAGAGGCATCAGAATTTATGTTCAGCTCTCAGACATAACCTTCAGAAGATGTTTTTTTTTCTCTTCTTACTGTCAGTCCCACTGTGACTTAGCAGCTGAGTAAGGAGTGTAGAATTTGGCCTCATCATAACAGTTTCTTCGAAATAATGCCTTCCAAAAATAGCTATTGCCTACATCATCTCAGTCTCCAGTGGCCATAAATCAATACAGCTTGATAGCACTGACTTGCACAGAGATATGTTGATTATTATGACAGCCAAGAAGCTGGTCTACATATATGTAAATCAAAGTCAATGTTGGCTTGCCTAATTATTGACATATTGATGTTCATGGTCTCAAGCAAGTAGTTACCTTCCTGGGGTGACAACAAATTACGTCTCCTCTGCTCTCAGAATTCAGTTCAAGAAAATAACATTTTAATCTGCATTGTTTTGTTCTCTTTGATTCTCAAGATTCAGAATTAACCTGACTTAATATTTGTACAAATTTCCCATGGTAGTAATTTTTCATTCTTATGAGGCCTCTCTGATATCGTTAAAATTAATGGCATATGGTAATCCTTTCAATTTTCATCCCTCTTTGGGAAATGAGTCAATGACTATTTAATGTCACCTTATTATGGTTCCCTAGTAACTTTTAGTTTAATCAGTGATGGTTACATTTGTTGAGAGGATTCTGCTTATGTTCTGCTCCCTTCTCACAGGGTAAATTTCCCCAATCCAGTAACTCTGAGCAGACACTAAAGTGACACATGTCCCAGCTGCCAGGCAATGTGGAAATGCTCAAATTCAAATTCCCAATTCAACTGTATATCTGTTGCTATGACCTCTTCTGAACATTTTCATCATATTTCATTTTAAAGTAGATAGGTTAAAGTTGACCACATTGTACCTGTCTTTCCTTCTTTCTGTACCCTGCTGTATTCTGAATTCTGACATCAGGAGTGACTGGTGATGCCGTAAGCATCAATCCTGGAGTGATAGACTACCAGATGTTTGCACTGCATAGTAAATTGCCTTATAGTACTAATACTAGGAAAATTGCAGTGTAAAGACCAGTACAAATATTCTCACTCCAGGCTAACAGATGCTGTTCAGAAGTTGCTTATTTGATCACAAATCCAGCTGAGCTGTTGGTTCAGTAGAGATGATGTGTTTAATGCAGAGGGTGCTTAGAAGAACACTCGAAGCACTGAGGTCTCAAAGCTGACATATTTCAAATGTTTTAATGTGATGACTCTAGGAAGTAGAGTGTGACAAGTGCATGATAAGATCTAAGAAGTATCTAGTGCTATCCTGATTTTTTTAAAATAATACTTTTAAAATTTTTTTATACATCATATTTATGATAAATAATCACCAGTTATTAAGAGGCATCACAGGTAGGAGAATGGACCTAATCTGGAAGACACAATCACTATGATGATGAGATTTTTCATAGAATCATAGAACATGATGAGTTGGAAGGAATTCATAAGGATCACCAACTCCAACTCCTGGCCCTACACAGAACAATCACAAGAATCACACCAAGTGCCTGAGAGTATTGTCCAAATGCTTCTTGAACTCTGTCAGGCTTGGTGCTCTGACCACCTCCCCACTTCCCACAGGACCCTGCTCCAATGCCCAATCATCCCTTTTTTTAATATCCAACCTAACCCACCCCTGACTGAGCCTCACGCCATTTCCTCAGGTCCTTTCATGGGTTATCAGAGTGAAGAGTTCCTTGTCCCTCCGCTTCCCCTTGTGAGAATGTTCTAACTGCAGTGGGTCTCCTCTCAGTCTCCTCTTCTCCGGGCTGAACAGCCCAGGTGACCCCAGCCACTCCTCGTACGGCTTCCCCTCCAGAGCCTTCACCATCCTTGTTGCGCTCCTTTGGACACTCTCTAACAGTTTAATGCCTTTTTTATATTGTGCCACCCAGAACTGCCCCCAGCACTGGAGGTGAGGCTGCCCCAGTGCAGAGCAGAGTGGGACAATCCCTCCCTTGCCCGGCTGGCCATGCTGGGCCTGATGCACCCCAGGACAGGCTTGGCCCTCCTGGCTGCCAGGGCACTGCTGGCTCATACTCGGCATTAGTTTGTAACCAACATTCATACAAGGTATTTGGCTTTCTTGGATCAATACTCTATTATCAAAAAGGAATTAAATTTATGTAGAGGGACCATGGAAAGATTTAATGAAGAAAAATGCCTACCAGTGATTTCTTCCCGCATGTTGTAATGCTGGTGCTATGAGATGGCTCTCAGTCCTTTACTGGGAAGATTATACTTTGAAGATCATAACACACATCAAATGATTGTATTGGGAAGAACAAATAAAAGGAAGAAAATAAATTTTTATGTTTCAGTGGTTTTCCTTCATGGCATTTCTTGGAGGAGGTACTTTGGAGAACATAAGGGTTTGATGTCTCTGCAATCTTTTAATGAATAAGAAAACAGAAGAAGATTGGCTATACTTCCAGCTTTTGCTGTTTTCTAAACTATGTGACACTTGCATTAGAGAAGCCATATACTAGACGGAGAGCTTTTTAACTGCTAACTTAACCTGTGGGTGATGCCAGAGGAGCAGCATATTTTCGCCCCTTAACCATTTTAATATGGGAATCTGTCATTTCTGCATTAGGAAAGCCTTGTGTTTTCATCATTAGAGCTATGCTGTAAATTAACTAAGTACACAATTCCTAAGAAGTAGTCAAACCAATGAAAAACAAACCGCTTCAACATGTTGTTTTGTTCTAACTCACTGTAAGGACCCCTAGAGGAACAAGGAAGCTAATTTGACAATGCCAAAAGGACCCATCATGCAATAATCATATGCTTTCAAAAGAAAAAGATTAAAAAAATGGAGAATTAATGCTAGTTTTAGCTTGATTTTACAGTACATAACTTATTTCTTTAAAGACTGGCAAAGGTCAATCCTTGCATATGCATGGTTTTCATGATGGATATTAAACTCTGTAAAAAAATTTATTATGTAGGATTATAGGATCCCCTTCATGATGAGGAATTTATTGCCAGTGCAGCTGATAGAAACTGTAACTGGAAAAAGCTTTCTTTTTCCTTTGTAGATTTGGACCAAGGTGTTAGGCTCAATGCTGCTGTTGTTGCTGGAGTAAAGCTCCTTTGGAGGAGCACATATTGAGACTAAGAGGTTTTACATGTGTGAAGACTGCAGATTTCTGGTTTATCTTATCATGTAAGACCACTTTTCACAAACTGCGAGCAGAAGGTGACCTTAGGTAAGATTTTGGTGTCAAACGTTCCACGTGGTGCACTTTGTTTACTGTGTGTGAACTTTAAAGTGTTCACATCACTGCTTTGAAGCTCCTTCGTCATTGTTGTTATAATAAAAACAGTTGTAATGAGTATATATAAAAAAAAGTACAAATACAAAGCACAAGACATGTACCAAGTATTTCCATCTCAGTTTTGGAAGGTACTTCATTGTGAGCTTAAGTAGGATCAGAGATACACATACTTTACTAAGTAGGACCAAGTAAAAAGCAATTCACTACAATCAAGCTTTACCTGCATGAAGGACTCTTTACTGGTGGCAGGTTTGTCTTATAAACTCTCTTTCATGGGCAATACAAAGCTGAGTGCTGCTTGCTTAATGTAATCAATCTGCATAAACACCTCGACTTAAAGTGATTATCGGCATGAAAAGAACAGAGGGTTCAAGGAAATAGTTTTTACTCCTATTCTTTTGTCCTTATATTTCTTCTGACAAACGAACATCTCAGCTGAAACCCTACACATTGTTGCCATCCAGTCTTGAATTTCCCTGCGAGATAGAGGCCTCTCTGCGGGAGCATCTGTGGTCAAAATCTACTTCATCTCCACTCTAAGAGATTATTTCTCCTTCTTCAAAGCCACATTTTCCTCCCTAGCCTCCTTCTCAGCAACACAACCAGATATTTCAGCATCTGGCACAGCTGAGGGGCTGAGGAGGGTAGAAATTCCACATGTTAAGGAAAACGGTGGGAACAATCCTAATTTCCTTGTTGGGGTCTTTTTTGATTTTTTTTTCTTGTTATGTTTATGAAATCAAGAAACCTGTAATCTTGTTATGTGACAGTAGGAATTTTCAAATCTGCTGTGCTACCTAAACATGCATTTGTTAGCATACTGACATAAAAATAAATAAAAGAAGTGTTCAGAACAATTCTGGTAAGTTAAAGAGCTTATTCTGCTTGGTCAGTGCATATTTTTAACAATGATGCATTTTATGTATTTTAAACATATTAAAACCATATTTTTGAATTAATGATGTTATTTGCACCAGATTCTAAAATGCTTAAGAATGTCTGTGGCATAGTTTTAGATAACCAGGCCAATACCTTGGATTTCTTCCTTCCTTACCACCCATCCTGGAGCTTCAAGCTGGCTGAGACTTTGTACTTATCACTGCATCCCTGAGAGACATCTGGCCTCGATTGTCTTGCATTCACCATGGGAACTTTTCACACTGTAAAGTACTGTTAAACATAATTATTAAACCCTTGATTTTTAAACTTTTTGAATCTGCACTTCCTTTCCCACAATTATCTCTGTGAAGCATTTGAGATCATATTGGTAAAAGAGACTTAAATTTGTGCTTTTGGTATTATTTGCAGACTCTTTTCCACATGGATATAGTGTGGTTGGTTGAACATGCTGTTAAATGAATGAATGTTCCACCAATAAACACCTTTGCTCAGCCACCACCTCTTTAAGCAGAAAGAGAGGCTATAATTTTGCCTTTCAGGACAGAGACAAGCGCCTTTAAAGCAGAACAAATATAAAGCCACATTTTAAGCTAACTATACTGTTGACTGAGGAGTTTTGTCTTCTGATGGATGCAAATCACATTCACAGATTAAAGTAATTTTCTGTGGCCTAAAGGAAACTTTCTGGATCCAGTCATTAAATTTTTGTTTAAGCATTTTCATATGTGGGAAAACCTTTTTTGCCCAAAAAATGTAAATTTTTAACACAGTCCTTGAGAAACACATCTCATTATGTCTGGAATTTTTATTTTGGCTACAGACAAGCAGTGTGATGATATGAACTTTAAAAATGCAGAGATCAGCAGAAATCATTTCACTATATAACACCTAGAAAAATTCTCACAGTAAGATTTGGAAGCCTCAGATCAACAATATCTTTTTTTTGCATCCTAGCCCTGCCACTGAAAGTGTATAGGGAAACAATTTCTACTCTGACAGTAGAACCAAGCCATCCACCTTCCAACAAAGGCTATAGCTGCAAAATATATAGGTGCAAAGCATTACAGTTTATGAAACCTTGTCAGATGTTGTCTACATTTCAGCATTTTACAATCTACCACTTCAACCTGGAATAAATTAGTAGGAAATTGCTGTTTACCAGGTGTTAAAAATGGTTCAGTCAATAGCTGTGTTAATACACAGTGGTTGTGACAGAAGTAATTAGGTTATCTTTTGTCTATCATTTTCTATGCTGCTATCAGCAGAAGAGAAATAACTTAGAAATATCTACAGGCTAAACACACAACCTTATAAATACTATTTTAAAAACATTAACTTGTTTCAAAAATATGAACACTTACTGATCTGTTTGAAGGAAAGGAAAAAACCCACTTGAATTCTATTTGATTAAGAAAAAGCAAATTTGGAGCAGCTTTCTTTAACTAAATGCTAATTAATAACATTAGTTAAAGGTGTATTATTTCCTTAGAATATTCAGTTCACCTAACCTTGAGAACTAATTAAAAGATTTTGCAGATACATACCCAGTCTGTTTGGTTTTTTCTAACATATTGACAAGAAGTTGATCAAGAGAAAACCTACCTTGCAGATAGGTGATGCATCCTTGCAGCTGAAAACCCTTTAATGTGCTTTTATTCTTCAGAGAACATTTTTCTATGACTTTGGAGTATGTAAAAATAGTACTCTTTTAGAAACATCACACAGGAGAAAAAGCAGTGCCCCAGATAGACACTTTTCCATGCACAGGCACTGCTGCATGAAGTCCTATTGATCCAATAAAACATACTTTCTCCTTAAAAAATATATAAATTCTCTCAAGCTACTTTGCAGATTTGTCACAGGCCAGTAAAAGCTCCTGGTCAACTGCATTTTGCCCTTTTGTTACACTGTGTCCTCATGTACTTGTCTATGTTTCTCATTTGTGACTGATATTGTTTTTCTTGCATGTGTTTTCTCTCCTCTTTCCCACTGACTGTGGACTTCAGCACTAGCAAAGGAGTAGAGTGTTTTTCCCTGTTTTCTTGCAAATTGCTGATGGGGGAATATAAAATACTCTGCTACAGTTTGCATGCTGGTCTGCATGTGAAATAACTCCAGAAATAAGAGAGATACAGAATGGGTATTTGTCAGAGCTGAATCAACCCAAAATATCTACAGCAGTCATGTAGCTTATACACTGCACAGACAAAAATGCCTGTGTTTCAAGAGAAATTAGGAAATTTTTGTACTTGAAAGGGCTATAAAATATAACCATTTCTTTAACATATCAGAATTTTTCTGCCTAATTGGATTAGGATCAACTTAATTAAAAGATGCCTGAATCATTTAAGTTTTCTGTGATACAAAGTGAGCTAAAACAAAAACACCAACGATAATATTCATGGTTTGTATTAAGAGTTCACATCTGTAGTTAAATTGAAACAGATGCCTTTCAATACAAGCCATTGTTTTTTACTTGAATGTGACAATATGTTTTGATTTTTTCTCCTTAATTATAAAATCATGTAATGAAGTCCCTTTAGTATGTGTGTGGCAAATTGCCAAAGCCTCTGTTTTTCCAAAATCTTTGGTAAAATTTCTCATGGTACCTTAGTTAAGATTATTCATCACAATCAGATGATTACCCTTTCGGATTACAGAAGGTCCATTTGGGTATTCTAGAGAGCTCTCAGCAGGACTGGCAACATAAGAATGCATCTCTTAGGTTTCCCTAAGGTTGGGCAAGACCAGGCCTTCCTGAACATAAAGACTCATAAAGGCTTTTCGTTCTCAAGAAAATCTCCTGCTAAGTATGTCTTTATTATTTGCAACAATCAGTACGAAAGCATTTGGTGTTATGCTAGATCAATTGAAATCAAGTGAAATCAGGCTTCATGAACCTTCTGAACCTGGTGACCGGGCAGGTTTTTTCACTGAATGCAGAAGTCTGAAATCGCAAAAGATTTAATCACCCAACAGAAAATGTGAGTAACTAGGAAAAATACCCATGTCTGTTTATTAATTACAAATCAGTTTGTGGTGTTTGCTGCAGTGATGAAGATATGAAAGCTAGGAATGGAAAATTGCAAGTAACTTTAAATTTCCTGACAACAGATATAGCAATAACAACGGTAAAAAACTATTGCTAAAAATGATACTTCTTTTCTTCTGTATAAATGTGAAGTACATGTGACTAAGGTGGATAGAGTGAAGAAAAATAGATCTGAAGTCCTGTCCAAAGATCTAAATCCTTTTCAGCTTTCAGAGATTTGTCTTTTAAATAGAAAACAAACATTTGTTGAAGAAGCATGGATTAATTAAACTTTGAGGAAACTGGACACAGTTTTCATAATTCTGGAGCTCAGTTAGGAGCTTCAGATAGCACATGAGCAGAGAAGCCCTCTGAATTACACAGGATTGTACTGTGAGGCTGGGTTGATTAGCATGAAATCAGCTATGAAGCCAAGGATACAGACAAGTCATACAGTATTCCTGGCTTTGGGCAGATAAGGAACTTCTACAGCAGCATAATGATCTTGTCTATTTCGGTTTTTCTCTTCTAAAACTCTGAGGGCTTTTGACTGCTAATGAGAACTGACATTTTCATGAGCCATCTATGATAACCCCAATACCCTTCTATTTCATTGCAATAATTATTACTTTTTAGATATGCTTCACTTTATATTTTCTACACTAAATTTTACCTGCCATTTGTTGCTTTCTGAGTCGGATATTTTCCCCATTTATCCACAGCCTTTGTTCTTAATTTTCCTGAATCATTTAGAAAACTTGATGAACTTTTGTCTGATAAATTGACTGCTTACCTACTTCTGGATCACCTGAATGCTAGGACTTTTATTTCTCATGGTTTTTGCAGCCCGCTTTCCTTTCTCTGAATCCTGAATTAAAGAGTTAGGCTTGAGGTGATCAAGCAGCTGCAAAAAGGTTAATACTCTAAATGAGCTCTTGAGTGTTTGGGGAATATTATCTGTGCTGTAGATTTGCAGTTCTTCACTCTTATTTCCTTCAGGTCATAGTTTATTACATCTACTGTATGTTGGTATTATAGATTCTTATGAAATGCTAGAAGAAATTCTTTGTATGGTTTTTGTTTTATTGGGAATACTTTTACTGTTTTCAGTATCACCATTCAGACTTGAGTGCACGTTTTTATAAAGGTCTCTATTATTCTGTTCCCAGAGAGATCATTTTTTAAAAAAAATTCACCTGATTTTATTCACAAACATGCTAATGACATCTCAGCATCAGATTTGTCAAAGAACCACATGAAAAAATCTAGATTACTGCCACACAAGCTATTGCTCAAGTGATTCTTACACCAGATTAATGCTGAGTTTCTGCATGGGTGAGAATTAGGAACAGCTGAAAGTGGCGCCATAGTATTTTTTTTTCCAGTGCAGTGATTCCACTTAAGATGAGAATAAGGATGGAAAAGGCAGAAAAGGATGGCTCCCTGCCAGTGGCTGAGCAGGAGGTATGCAATGGGAGCTTGAACCTCCTATTGGCAGAGCTGTTGAACATGTGAGAGAAGCTTGGAGCAGGTGCAGCAGGTGGGTGGGAGAGAGGGCCAATGGTCAGCCCGGGGGCAAACAGAGCTGAGAGCAGCGGTGTTATATGGGAGCCTTTGAAAGCGTTCTTGTCATGAAGTGAGAGCAGCGTGGGTGCTTCTTACTCTTATTTAAGGTGAAATTGTTTACCCATACCATGAACCAGCCTGATTACAGCAATCTTTAACACTTTGCAGTGGCTTGCACACTGCACACAGCAATTTCACAAAAGAACAGATTTTCCTGACTGGCAGCCAGGCAAACCCACCACATCCTGGAGGTCAAACGGGGCCCTTCCTCCCACAAGCACCATCACCACTGGTGAGGCTGAGGTTTGGTGGAACATCAGAGTAACCCCCATGCTCCCTGCACACTTGCAGTGAGAGCCCCAGTGCCTGCTTGGGCTGGGAATAAAAGCAACAGACATCACTGCTCTGACTCAGAGCTGCGCTGCCTGTGGGCTAACCTGGCAGATGCATTCCAGGGAATGAATTTGAATTCACTTCTGGAGTCAGGCTATGGGACCTATCCCCTCAAGCTCTGCCATATCCCCAGAGCCCAGAGTGAATGAGGACCTGGCACAGACCTCTGTGTTGGTGGCAGCTGGAAGGACAAGGCTTCACAGTCCCAGAAGGCCCTTCTGTCCCCACAGCAAGCAGAATTCTCTCATCTCCTGCAATAGGTCCCTGGGATGCAGTAAAGCTTGGTTCCAATTTCATCTGGTGTTGATTTAACCGGTACATCTGGAGCAGACTCTCCATCCCAACTGTCTTCCCACTCAGCACAAACCCATACTAGGCCTTCTTTCAAAGATTGTTTAGCAAATTGACAAATCAATATTTGTGAAGCATTCCAAAGATGGGAAATGGACCTTCCACCTGACCAGCTTCTGCTGTTCCTGACTTGTTTCCATACCACGTTTTTACTACTCTGAAATTCCTCTGCAATGCCACATTTTCCCCTGTATAACAGAGGTAGATTTTTGGGTGTCTGTTCTTGAATTTGCCATTGATATCTTGTGATTATGGATATATCTGCTCTGCACTTTGTCAATGTGCATAGTGGTTATAAAAAGCATCTAGCCAGCTAACAGGAATTGTGAAATGGAGTGACCTGATGAAAACTTCAGCTTGTTTTTATGGGTTCATATGAAAGGCAGATAGAAACATGCCAAGTAAACAAAGTTTTACTGCTGTTATTGTTTAGTTTGATATTTACTGTTTAGCATGATGGAAAAATATCACAATATGACAGAGGACAGCTCTAGCAATGGAAAACCTCCCTTGGTCCTTTTGGTTTCACATACCAGATAATTAGCATACAGCATACTTATGTGTCTGGCAGAAGAAAAAAGAGAAAGAGAGGGAAAATGTGCATTCTGCAATTTGGTTTTCACCAGGCACTGGCCAATAAATTATGTCTAGACTTTGTCCCTCAACCACTATGCAGAAGGTCTGGACTAAACCACCTATAATAAATTAATTGTGGTGTGAAAAAAAATCACAATGGGAAAAGAAACAGGGTCTTCGTTTCAGCTTCCCATATAACTTCTCTGCCAATAAACAGCTTTACTATGATAGCTCAGCCAACAGGCACTCTTTTGAAAACTTGTACTGAAGCCCAGACTTTCTTACAATATCACAGTTCACTGACTTGCCAAATAGTTTCTGTAGATAGCACATCTGTATCTGGATCCATCCCAGTATTTTCTTATACAGCTAGACTCCATCTGAAGTATTTTACATAAAACCCTTTGTAACCTCTTCTTGTTTCGAGCTTTGAAATCAGAAGAATGATGAAATATTTAATTATCTGTATGTACTGCCAAGTCTCTTTCATTACTTACCTATAGCTGTCTGTGTGCAAGAAGAGGAAAAAAAATAAGACATTTTCTGAAAACAGGACTGTGTCTGGGAGGTCTGTTTTTGGAAAAATGGTCAGTTCCAGCTCTCTGTTGAGGTGTTGCAATCCTGTGCCTTCTACACAGGAGGAGACACAAAAGATGTGACACACCTCAGCTGAGCTGCAAGTGGGCTGGGCAGGAGCCAGCTCCCATGTAGCCCATGCATGGAATGGAAACTGATGGATAAAAAGGGCCCACAATTTTTAGAGTCTGGCCATTTGCACCTGCCAAATATATGCCTACATACTTGTGACCACAAAATGAGTTATACATGTGAACCTCAACCTATGTCACTTCTATTCTGTGATTTATATTCCCGATGAGGTAGTCAGAGAGGCAAACATGCTCAGGTTTCAGCAATGAAGTGCAGACACAGATTTTCTGACTAGAACTTGCTCTTTTACAAGTGCATCCCATTGCACAGTTTTATTTCAGTAAGATGAGAGAGTCTGGGTCAGAAGCAGGAGAAAATAAAATATACAGCAGCTACTTTATAACCTGCTCAGGGTTTATGTGAGTCTTTGCTTTTACAATGTAATTTCATTCACTCTTATCTTACATACATCATTCCCATACCAGTGAGTCCAACCTACTGCTGTGGCATGTGGGATGGTCGAGCAGGTTGCCATCCTGCAACAGGACTTCGTGACACAGAACCTGTTCAAAGAAAGCTTCACCATTAGCTGTTTAGTAGTAGACACAAAGGCAGTAGCCAAAGGAAATTAAAATAAAACAGTAGATTTTCCACCTGTCTGACTTACCTAGACCCGTTCAGTCTCACCATGCTTGTTAGGCTAGCAGGCTGACATTGAGATGTGCCAAAGATTTTCTGCTCCTTCGTTGTTTCTCCCAAGCAAAAGCTCACTCTCTCTGGAAGCACTCTTATGAAACGTAGTTAACATCCTTTGTTCTTCTGTCCTTGGATGGCTGCAGATCCTTGATTGCTCTCAGGCAGAGCCAGAGATGGAACCATCATCAAAGCTATCAGTTCTGGCTAAACCTCTTAAAGATTTGTAAGTATAAGGGTTTTTTCCAGGCTGATGCTGGTGAGTTAGACCAGTGTAGTCATACAAAAAACATTTCTGAAACCAGTTAGCACACAACATTAGTAGATTGTTGCATGACAGTGCCAAGTCTATTATAAATACCCTTTGAAAATAGCTTTAGAGCAGTCTATAAGGTAGAGCAGTCTATAAGCTTGCCTATTTAGTAATTCATAAGCCAGAAAATAACAAAGTTGAGGTATGGTGATTGAACATAAAACCTTTAGTGCGCTATTTGATGCATCATGTCTTCAATGGAACTTTAACT
>WAAG01089207.1:7671-22686 GCA_013390105.1 Tichodroma muraria
CGCCGCCGCTTCCAGCGCCCGGAAAATCCGGGATGGGCACGAGCAGCTCGCAGCGCCCGCGGAGGAGCTGCCGCTGCCCCTCCTGTCCCCCCAGGGCACCGCAGCGGCGTTTCGGGGACAACCCGCGCGTTCCGGCGCCGGCGAATGTGGCTTTTCAACGTGACCGCCGAGCGGGGATGGAAAACTTCCCTTCTGCCGCTCACCCTGCATCAGCATCTCTAGGATCATCCCCGGCAGCCCCACGTGCCTGTCAAGATTTCTCCCTGCTCCGGAGCAGCGCCCACATCGTTTTTCCCATTGAAAAAAAAAAAAACAAAAAAAAAAGACCAAAAAAAAAACCAACAAACCCAAGCAAACAAAAATACCCACCTGTTTTTCATTAATGAAAATCAATTTTTTTTTTTGCCCCGTTAAAATATATTTTATCTAGTTAAAAAAAAAAAAATTAAAAATATCTTTTTTTCCCAAAATTAATGCAAAAGCCAAGCACCTCCGGGGGTCTGGATAAACCAGTGAGGGAACAGGAGCTCAGCAGGGTCTCCGTGTGCAGCACGGCCCTGCCCCGTCCCAGCCGCTGGGAAATGCCACAGCAGCGGCCACAGGGATGGGATTATTGAGCAGATGGTTCCTTTAATCCCCGCAAGGAGCTCCTGTGACCTGCCTGCCCCGCTTCCAGCACGGGGCCGGGAGCCCGGTGCCCTCGGGAATGGTGGCTGTAATCCCAGGCTGAGCAGAACCCCTGGAATGCTGTTCCCTAAAACAGCCCCAGGCGCCAGGCTGGCACACGTGGGAGGAGGTCCCAGGGAGGGACAGGCAAATTTGGACACCCCAATCCCTCCTGGACGTGCCAAAACAACACCAATCCCCCAAAAAATTCACGGAGCAGCTGCACGGCCCCAGAAGTCCCGTCCCTGGGAGTGTCCAAGGCCCAGGGCAGGAGCTGGAGCAATCCTTGGGAAGGGCTGGAATGGGAGGAGCTTTAAGGTCCTTCCAAACCTAAATCCGGGGATTCTGTGATCCCACACCCTGCGGGTCCAGGGCCACCCAGGACAGAGCCAGGGCCCCCTTCCCACAGCTCCAGAGGGTTGATATTCCTTAACCAGCCAAGGAGAGCCAGGATATCCCTGCAAATCCCTTCCCAGGCCAGGCTGTGGGTGAAAAAGTCCTTTTCACCGAATTTCCCCATTTCAGCACTGGCTTTGGGCAGCACACTGGGAATCCCTCATCCCAGGCAGCTCCAGCTTTCCCTGAATCCATGGGATACCCCGGCCTTGTGAAACACCTCCCGCCACGGGGCGAGACCAAAACTCCCCTTCCTGTGGCCGAAATTAACCCCACACCAAGGACAGCACGAAGGTGCTCCCAGCACGGGCTCTTCCCAAAAAACAGGTGCCACAGGGAGAGCCGGCTCCCTGCCGGAGCATCCCCACGTCCCTGGGGCGGGCAGCTGCCACCAAACCCCTCTTTCCGAGGCAAAACCGACAATTCCAAATTTTGGAATTTGCGATTGGACTTCCAGGCCGCCTCCCAGCCCCACCTGGGAGCTGCCACGGGGACAATTCCCGTGAAAAACGCTGGAAATCTCCGGCACCTCCCGGAGGAGACGCGCTGGGAGCTGCCAGCAACAAGATGAAGCCAAGGCCCCGAAGATGACAAAAAAAAAAAAATCCCAATAAAAAAGGCAGAAAATGAGTCACGGAGCGCATTACTCATCCCCCGGCGAGTCAGCCGCGGCTCCATGTGACGGCGGCGGAGCCCGGCCCGGCCCCGCAGCAGCGACGGGATTTGCTAAATAAAACCCCAATCCTCAGCCTCGGGCGGGACGTGGCCCCGGCAAATCCCCGGGAAGAGCAGCCGGGGGCTGCTGGCAGCGCCCCGAGCCCCTTTGGATGGGCCCTGATTAAACCGGGGTGGGAACGGGCTCAGCCTGGAGCTGCTCCCGGCGGGAATGCGCTGGAGAGGCCGGAGCTGCCTTCCAGGGGCTCCCCCAGCCCTGGGCATTGCAGGATGGACCTTCCCGGGAAGCTCAGCCTTTTGCCTCTTCCCCTAAGGAATTGGGGTTGTAGGAAGCCAGGACAGGGACACCTTCCATTGTCCCAGGCTGCTCCCAGCCCCAGTGTCCAGCCTGGCCTTGGGCACTGCCAGGGATCCAGGGACAGCCCCAGCTGCTCTGGGAATTCTATTCGAGGGCCTCCCTACCCTCCCAGGGAACAATTCCTTCCCAACATCCACTTAAGTCTACCCACTTCCAGCTTAAAGCCATTCCCTGTGTCCTGTCCCTCCAGGCCTTGTCCCCAGTCCCTCTCCAGCTCTCCTGGAGCCCCCTTGGGCCCTACAAGGGGCTCGGAGCTCTCCCCGGAGCCAATTTACAGGATTCCTTCCTCAAAAGGTCTCCCTAGCAGGGAAGGAGGCTGGAAGAGGGGAGAACCCCCAGGAGCAGCTCACCCAACCCTCCCCGAGCTCAGGAGGGCACAGAGGGGATCCACCCATCCCCCAGGCCCTGAAATCCCGACGGCACCACCGAGACTCCCAGATGGCACCACCTGGGAGGCTGCACCACAAATGCTCCCGGGACAGCCCCACCTTGTGCTTTGGGCAACCAAGCATTTCATGAGCATCCAGAGAATCCCAGCTCGTCCCAGGGCTGGAGAATCCATGGGAACAACCCCTGCTCGTGCCCAGGGCTGGAGCAGCTCCTGGGTCCCTGCAGTGCCCGGGATCAGGGATGCAGCTGCTCCCAGCTCCAGAAGGAGCCCCTTCCCTTCTGCTCCATGAATCCTCGGTTTTCCCAGGCCCAGAGAGCCACGGGGCCACTTCCATCCCAGGAGGACACGAGGGATGTGGGAACGAGCCCCCACCCGGGACACGGGAGGGAGAGGAGCAGAGCTGGATGGGGCTGGACAGCGCTGGGAAAAGCAGATTTCTCATGGAGACACTCAGTGCACCAGCGGTGCGGGGAACAGACACATTCCAGCAGGGAAGAAGCTCCCCAGGGAAGCCACAGGATCGCAGCTGCACCCCTGACCCTTCCTCCTCCTCCTCCTCCTCCCAGCGAGGCTCTGAAAACGCTCGGCACCCCCCAACCCCCAGCCAGAAGATCCCAGAGGAGCCAAATCCATCCCTGGAACGAGCAATCCCCTGGTGGCAGCCGTGACGCTGGAGAGGGGCTGGGGCCGGGCAGGAATTCCCTAAAACTCAGCTTTTGGGGGGCTGGGCAGGACACGGAGGGAGGGTGGCACCCCCCACGTGCCAGCGGCTCTGCCCAGGGCCACCAAACCTCGCATTCTGGCCAGCAGGGCCCCCCGCCAGGCAGCAGTTGGGTGTCCCCAGGGCCCAGAGGCGCTGGGGACACGAAGGGGACACTCGGGAGGGATTTCACAGCCCCGGACCCGGCGCTGCCTCGGCCGAGGCTTTCCCAACCCGGAGGTGACCGGGCCGTGCCCCAGGGCACAAAGGCAGAAGGGAGAGCGTCCCACACTCCCCCCAGGAGCTGCTCCAATCCCCACAAATCCCACCGCAACCACACCCAGGAACACCCGGCAGCCGCTGGAATCCCGAAGGGCCATCCCTGCGCACCCCAGAACAGCTCCCACCTCCTCCTGCTCCAGGATCGGCGCCTGGCCCCACCCTCACCCCTGATATCCCGGCACTAATCAGGGCAATCAGCACCACCCCCCGATGGGGACGAGGTGCAGCTGCCCTGGGACGCTCCAGAACATTGAGAGTTGATCAATCTTTATTTTTTCGGGGGGGAAAAGGCATTCAGGAACACTGGCAAAGTCCTCCCGCGGGCCTGGGGCGCTGCAGCCAGCACCCCCCTTTCACACCATGTGCCTCACCCGAAATATTATTGATCCCACTTGGGGTTTGACCCCTGGGAGCTTCGGCCTGGAATGTGCTTTAGGATGGGAACGGATCCAGCCCCGAGCCCGCCTGCGGGCCAGTGCTGCAGGAGTTTATGCACCTGCCCAGCCCATTCCCGTGGGGTTCGATTCCTGGGACTGGAACGGAGCTTTTGCCTCCTTTGGGTAAAATTTCGCAGGTGTGTAAAGAAATCCAGAGAAATAAATCCTGCCCTGACACAATCCAGAGCCTCAGAAATGCCAGGGGAGCCTTTCATTAAAATTCAAGGCATCTTTAGGTATTGTCCTGATCGCCTTGGGGTCTGTCTGCTTGGACCACTGCTAATAAAGAATACTGAATTCCTCTTAAAATTAACTTATTCACATGAAAGAAACAGGATGGGGAGGGGGCAGAGGTGGGGGCGGTGCTGGGAAACATCCGGGGCAGCGGAGGGAGAGGAATCCCCAGCGCAGTCCTGGAGCCTCTGCCTCCAGCTGTGCGGGGATCCAGCTGTGCCGGGATCCAGCTGTGCAGGGAATCCAGTTGTGCAGGGATCCAGCCCTGCCGGGATCCAGCTGTGCAGGGAATCCAGTTGTGCAGGGAATCCAGCTGTGCGGGGATCCAGCCCTGCCCGGATCCAGCTGTGCGGGGATCCAGCAGTGCGGGGATCCAGCTGTGCCCGGCTCCGCGTGTCCCTGCCGTGTCCCCAGAGCGGGCATTCCCCATTCCCGGGGCACTTCCCGGCTCTGGAGCCTCCCGCGCCCTGCGCAGCGCCGGGAGCTCGGCAGATGGAGCTGTGCAGCTGCGCAGGGCCGGGCCGGGCCCGGGCAGATGTGCAGGGCCCGGGCAGATGTGCAGGCACGGCGTGCTCACCTGGTGCCGCCGTCGCCCCCGGGCCCGCGCTGCACCCCCGCGGGCAGAGCTCTGCCGTCCCCAGTGTCCCCAGCAGTGCAGTGACAGAGGTGGGGACGGTGCCACATCGGGGGGGCAGAAATGGCCTCAGCAGAGCGGGAAATTGGGCAGCAGGAGCAGGGCTCGGGGACAGGGAGCCCCTGGGAATGGGAATTCTTGGGTTTGGGCTCCTTGTGTCACCCCAAAAGGGACATTTGGGAGAGCTAAAACGCCCAAACCTGTCTTAAACCCCATCAGCTGGGCCACAACCTTCCCTGTCCTTCCTGGCCACTCTCGTGTCCCTGTGGTGTCCCACTGCCAGGGTGGGAGTCCCATCTCGCCTTCCCATGGAAGCTGCGGGTGCCGGGAGCCCTCGGCCCCGTTCCAGCTCCGATAAAATCTGGGCTCTGTGCTCCTGCCCCGGCTCCTCCCTGGTTTTGATGGCAGAACTGTCAGCGCTTCACATTTTCACTTCCCTTTTCTCATCCACGGGAATTCCAGGTGAGCTCTGCACCCAAATCCCCTCGGCTGGCAAAGAGCTCCTGGCACTCTGCAGATCCTCGTGGATGGGGCAGAACCTGGGAAGGCTGTGTCCCAAACAGAGGGACACGGGGCTGGGGACCAGGGACAGAAAAACATGGAATCACTGATGGAGGAAAAGCCCTCTGAGGCCACCACTGACCGTGTCCCCAGTGCCACATCCACATGGATTTTAAATCCCTCCAGGGATGGGGACTCACCACTACCCTGGGCAGCTGTTCCAATGCCTGGCCACCCTTTCCATGAAGAATTTTTCCCAAATATCCAACCTAAACCTCCCCTGGTGCCTCTTGAGGCCACTTTGTCCTGTCTCTTGTTCTGGCTCTGTCACAGGTCACTGGGCAGGTGGGAACAGCCACGCTCATCCCAAACTCCCACGGAATGGGGGGGAAAGGACATGGAAATCCAGCTGCACCCCCTGGAGAGCAGGCGGAGCTGGGAAAAAGCAGCAGGGCTGGTTTATTATTTTATTTCTCTGCATCACAGTCTCCATGAACAACGGTGACCTCTGGGTCAGAAGTTTCCTGGCGGTGGCAGGGGCTCTGTGGGACCCTTGTCCCCACACCCCGGGAAGGGCTGGATCTGCTCCCGCTGCTCATCCCTGGGAATGATGCCCGTGAGTGATTTAGGGCTGGTGGAAATCCCCCTGAAATCCCAGCCCCACGGCCTCAGTGGGAAACGATGTCCCTGGGGACGAGGGCAGCTGTCACTCAGGGGCCCTGGGTGACACCCGCGGTTAATGCCGGCAGCATGGAGCGGACAGATCCCTGAGCATCCCTGAGCGCCCGTGTCCCAGGAAGGCGCGGACCCCGAGCTGGGTCCCTCGCCACCCACCCCGCACACACCAGGAGCTGCTGGGAGTCCCTGGAAGTGACTTGGGGACCGCCAGGGAGGGGGAGCGGCCCCCAGCAGCGCCGCTCCGGAGCGGGAAGGGAGCACCGCATCCCTGCTCCATCTGCCGAGGGAGCCCGCGCGAATCCCGCGGCAGCCCCGGGCGCGAGGACGGGGAAGCAGAGCCACGGGGAATCCTCACCCCCCGAGGAACGGAGGACACCGAGCCAGCCAATCTCAGGTGCTCCAAGCAGCACCTAAACTGGGATTTCCACCCTAAAGCCAGAGGGAAAACAGAAGGGTCCGGGGTGGTTTTGCGGTTCAGCGGCCACTGGAACGTTTTCCCGGCTGCTGCTGCGGGGAAGGAGCAGGGAAAGGCGGCTCTTCCCAGCGCCGGAGCCGCCTGTGAGCCCGAGGAAGCTGCCTGGCAGAGCTGGGTCACGGAAGGGACGGGAGTGAAGAGAGCAAGGGCTGGAGGGGAGGCGGCACGGGCAGAGAGAGGGGAGGGGGCGAGGACAGAGCCCCCGCCCCGGGCGTGGGTGCCTCCCCTGCAGCCCCAGCGCCGCTGCTCTCTTCTGGTTTGGTGCTTCCCCCCCAGATGTGCCGATGCTTTTCCAGCACAGTGTCCCCTTTCCCAGCCCTGCACATCCCCGGGAGCCGCAGGCCGGACGTGGGAGGGATGAGTTGGGGTGAAGGGGGGATGGTTTAAATTAAGAGGAGAGATTTAGATGGGAGATTGGGAAGGAATTGTCCCCTGGGAGGGTGGGCAGGCCCTGGCACAGGGTGCCCAGGGAAGCTGGGGCTGCCCCTGGATCCCTGGCAGCGTCCAAAGCCAGGCTGGATGGGGCTTGGAGCAGCATGGGACAGTGGAAGGTGTCCCTGTCATGGCAGAGGGTGGCACTGGATGGGCTTTGAGGTCCTTCCAACCCAAACCAGTTCCGGGATTCTGTTAATCCACTGGGAAAGACAAATCACTACCGGCCTTTCCAAGGAGCTTCTACCAAGGAATTTGCAGCAAGGAGTTTCAGAGGTTCAAACCCTGGTTAGGTGCTGGGAAAATCCCCCAGGATCCACTGGCTGGAGCCCCTTCTGCTGGGACAGGAGGGATGTGACAGAAGGTGGCAGTGGCTGCTCCACGGAGTGCTGGCCGGGAATGCAGGCACGGGATGAGATCCACACTTGTTTTGCTGCCACTTCACCTCGGAGCCAGCGAATCCAGGAGCGCACAGGGGACACCGCCGGTGTCACCCGCGGCGGGGGCGGCCCCGCTCGCCTGCAGCTCCTGCCCTGGCACAGGATGTTTTTTACTGGAAAGTCGCTTGTTTTGGGTCAGGCCGGGACATGAAAGCTCCCGCGGGCCGGGCCGTGCGCGGCCACCGCTTCCTGTCTGCGCTCGCCTTCCTGTCGCCTCCGCTGCCACCGGCCCGGCAGGAAGGACGAGGTCCCCGGGCGTCCCGGGAACGGTGGCCGTGCCACCGGGAGCGCTCCTCGGCCCCCGCCTCGGCCACCGGGAACGGAGGGTCTGCGGTCGGCCATGGGAGGTGCTGGGGGTGGCCGTGGAGGTTCTGGGTTTAGGACATGGGAGGTTCTGGGTTTAGGACATGGGAGGTTCTGGGTTTTGGACATGGGAGGTTCTGGGTTTTGGACATGGGAGGTTCTGGGTTTTGGACATGGGAGGTTCTGGGTTTTGGACATGGGAGGTTCTGGGTTTCGGACATGGGAGGTTCTGGGGTGTGGACATGGGAGGTTCTGGGTTTTGGACATGGGAGGTTCTGGGTTTAGGACATGGGAGGTTCTGGGTTTTGGACATGGGAGGTTCTGGGTTTTGGACATGGGAGGTTCTGGGTTTCAGCCACGGGAGGGTTTTGCATTTTGGTCACAGAAGGGTTCTGAGTTTTGGCTGTGGGAGGGTTCTGGGATTGGGTCATGGGAGGTTCTGGGTTTCAGCCACGGGAGGGTTTTGCATTTTGGTCACAGAAGGGTTCTGAGTTTTGGCTGTGGGAGGGTTCTGGGATTGGGTCATGGGAGGTTCTGGGTTTCAGCCATTGGAGGGTTTGGGGTTTTGGCTCCAGGAGGGTTCTGGGTCTCAGCTATGGGAAATTCTGGGGTATGGCCACAGGAGTGTTCTGGGCTTTGGCTGTAGGAGGCTCCTGGGCTTTGGCCAAAGGAAAGTTCTGGATGTCAGCTGTGGGAGGTCTTGGATTTAGGTTGTGGGAGGTTCTGGGTTTCAGCCATCAGAGAGGGCTGTGTGTTGGGCACACCAGGGTTCTGGGTTTTGGCCACAGGAGAGTTCTGGGATTGAGCCGTGGGAGGGTTCTGGGTTTCAGCTGTGGGAGGTTCTGGGTTTTGGCCCCAGGAGGGGTTTGGGATTGGGCCATGGGAGGGTTCTGGGTTTGGAGGGCCCCGTTCTCTGTCCCCCCAGCAGTGGTGACACAGCCCACGCTGCCCTGTTGACAAAAGCCTCCCTAAGAGCCACGGGCTGGGTCATGCTTTCATTTATTCACTTCATATAAAAATCTCTTAAGAACGCGTCTGAACACAATATAGAATACTATAACATACATAGTGTGAAACTTTGGGGAACAATAAAATAACCACCTGGAACAATGCAGTGTTCAACAGACAAACAAACCCATTGATCATGCACAACTGTGCTATTGTCATGAACTAATTAGTCACGAGTTGGACCAAAAAGCTTGAAACGTATTTTACAAACCGAGATTGACACCGCTCACGATGCCGGACAAGCTTTGTCAGAGGAAGTTTCACAGCACAATTATTACATCAGTTCACATTATTATTATTTTTTTTTTTTTTTTTTTTTTGTCATAGAAATTCACATTGGGTTGTTCAGAAATTGGAACGTTGTGACATTGAAAAGCCGGCCCGGGCGTGGGGAGCTCTTTTGTTCGGTTCTCCCGCTCTGAGTTTCTGGCAAATTCCCAAATTTGCTGCCCTGGGATGCGGTGTCCCCTCCCCACGGGCGGCTGCCACCCGAATGCCCTTCCTGGGTTGTGTCTGTCTCTTCAGCTATGTTCAGGTTCTTGGACTTTATGCAATACAAAAGGTTACAAGAAAAAAAGGCAACTCTTATTCCGAGTTTTCTACCCCATTAACATCGCCGCCGACAGGCGATGCTAATTCATATAAATTAATAACTTACAAAACATTACAGTATGTACAGTAGGTAATAAATACACTGTTATAAACAGTAATGGAGGTGGTAGAGCTCGAGGCAGTGCAGGAGGAGGAAGAGGATGGTGGACCTAAACCTAGGGAACATGGACGAGAGGCCAGAGAAACACAAATATCCGAGCGTGCAAATTCCAGGGAGCTGCCGAGGGGGAAGGCGTGTCACACGCTGCCTTGCCACGCTTGCTCAGGGATGGACTGAGCTGTGCCAGGGGAAGAAAAACCTGCCCTCTGTCCAGCTCACCGCAAGCCCAAACCCCGGGGAGGGAAAAATCCCGCTGTTCCCAGCGAGGCAGCGGCGCACGACGGCATCGAGTGACTCCCAGCGGGTCACCGGGGGGTTAAGAACACATTGAAGGTGCAGTAATGCAAAGCCGAGGGTTTCCCCTTCTGTTTAGTTCTGTCAAAGTGATTAACTGCAATAAAGTGACAGGTATTGCCCATGAAAAAAAAGGAAGACTGCTTCTGGTAACAGGAAGAATCCAAAAAGTAGCCGTCAATTCCGAAACACCTTGTGTCGCTTCTGAACTACCAAGCTCCGTGTGTTGAATTAAGAGACTCTTGAAAAGACATGAAAGTGTTTACAAAGAAGGCACACAGGTCTGCAGACAGGTGGTCGGGTGGACAGGTCGGATATGAGTTATCGATCAGTAGTTTCTATCAGTCTAACTGGTATAAACTCCGGAACTAGCAGTATAAAATCTCTCAGTTGTGTGTCAGCGCCGCCCCAGGCCCGACCCCAGCCGGCTCCAGGACAACGCGGTGCTCTTGGCTGGCAAGGCTCAAACCACAACGCGTATCACCCGTGCATTTCCTGAGCAATCATTCCCTACCCCATCCGTGACCCTGACTCCAATCTCAAGCAGCTGGAGGATCTGTCACCCCCGTGGCAGAGGCCTCAGCCCCGGCTGCAGAGGCTGTCGGAGACCGCTCGCAAGCTCCGCAAGTGTTTAAAAGCCACTCCCGCGGGGCCAGGCCATTATGTGTCCACAGGAGACGTGTCTTCTGTCACAATCTCGATGGTGGCCTCCCCCTGGGGCTCCTCCTGCCCCGGCTGGGCCACGCAGAGCGTCTCTGTGTTGCTGAAGTAGCCGAGGCTCTCGCCGTCCTTCTCGGGCCCGTCCGAATCCTCCTCCTCCAGCGTCAGTTCAAACTGGAACTTCTCCATCAGGCCCTGGCAGTCCTGGCCCCGCTCCTCCAGAGGAGGGGATGGGCTCTGAGGTATCATGCTCTGGTACCAGTTCCTGTTGTCCTCCAGAGTGTCCAGGATGTCCTGGGCGTCGGGCTGCACCAGGTCAGCCCACGTCTCCCAGAGCGGGTGGACGATGTAGTCGATGAATCCCACCTGGAAAGCAAAGGGACACAACACTGAGGGCAAGGGAATAACCAGGAGAAGGTGGACGTCTGAAAAGTTCGTATTATAATTCATTTTACAAGCAAAATACCAGGAGCAAGTCCCCAGACCAGCACAGCCTAATGCAGACACAATTATCTGATACCCAAAGCTGCACCCACACACAGTGCTGGGCTGGGTTGACGTCCTGTCCAAAATCAAACCTCGGATGAAGTTTCACTAAAAGCAGGAGCCAGCAGGAAATTCAGGGGACAGAGCCCTGGGCTGAGCATGAGCTGCAGAAAAGGAGAGGGGGAATTCTGCTCCCCTGCCCTGCTCAGGTGAGGCCTCACCTGCAGAGCTGCTCCAGCATCAGGAGGACGTGGAGTCCAGAGGAGGCCCCGGAGCTGCTCCAGGGCTGAGCCCCTCTGGAGCCAGGCTGGGAGAGCTGGGGGTGCTCCCCTGGGGAGAAGAAGGCTCCAGGGAGAGCTCAGAGCCCCTGGCAGGGCCTGGAGGGGATCCAGGAGAGCTGGAGAGGGACTGGGGACAAGGCATGGAGGGACAGGACAAGGAGGAATGGCTAGATGGATATTGGGAAGGAATTGTTCCCTGTGAGGGGGAGGAAGCCCTGGAATAGAATTCCCAGAGCAGCTGTGGCTGTCCCTGGATCCCTGGAAGTGTCCCAGGCCAGGCTGGATAGGTTTTGAGCACCCTGGGCTAGTGGAAGGTGTCCCTGCCATGGAGCTGGAACTGGATGGGGCTCTCAGCACTGAGTCAGCTCCTCCCAGACAGAATTCCCAGGTGACTGGGGACAAGGCTGGTGCATTTACACATGACTTATCCCACACGACTGACAGCTGGGAACACCCCAAAGGGGGGCACCCTTTACGGGCTGAAGTTCCAGCTCGGGTGTGTTTCCCTCTTCCGAACCGTTCCACGATTGCGCTTCAAACACTCCCCTTCCCTCCCGCCCCCTGCCAGAGATTTCCCTGGGAAGAGCCGGCGGGCGGGCCCGCTCACCCCGGGAATGCTGCCTGCCCCCCTGGAGTGACGTTCCAGCGGGGAAAGAGCGAGGGATGCGCGGCTCCGTCAGCCCTTCCGCTGAGCTCAGCCCTCCTCCGGCCTCTGACTCAGGGAGGAACCACGTCCAGGATGGAGCCGGCGGAACGGCCAGAAAGGGGATTGGAATTCCTCCGTCTTGGCAGAGCCCGTCCCTGCTCCACGGCTTTGTGCGGAGCAGGGAAATGGCTCTCCCAGGAGCCGGGCCCAGCGTGCAGATGTTTGCTTTGGAAATCGCTGCCGGCTCCCTCAGACACAACAGGATGTCAACAGGACCGTGAGCATCCAGTTGGAATGGGCTGGGGAGGCAAAAAAAGGTGACGAAAGGTTCCTGCTGCACAGGGGGAAAAAAAAAACAAAAAGAGTTCGGGATGGTCGGAACCCAAAATGCTCCAGGGATCCAGAGCTGCCGCAAAAACCAGCACTCGGTAATCGCTGGTTCTTCAAAATCACTGTTCCGGGTCGTTGTTCCTTTAAAAACATCCCAAATCGTGGAATAACTGGCCACACGGCTCAGCACTGATCCTAAAATATTGAGAGGGCAGTCTCGAGCTTTGAAATATTTGCGCATTGTTTTCCAATCCACTCCTTGTTTCCCTCCAGCACGGACACACCGCTTCCCTTTCTTCTTTGCCATTCCACGATGGCAATTTTGTACAATTCCTGTCTTTTCTGCACAGTAAAAATGCCATTTGGAAACCTCCAGCGTGGACACGCCACCTCCCTTTTCCTTTTGCCATTCCATGACGGACATTTTGTGCAATTCCTTTTTTTTTTTTTTTNCAGATTATCCAGGCGAAATTTTATGGCCTGTGCTACACAGGTCAGAACAAAATCTGACCTTGGAACCATTTTATGAATCAGAGCTAGGGATGAGCCAGTTCATCCTGAAAAGAAAAAAGAGGCAAATCCAGCTCCTTTTTAAGTTTTGCAGGGACATAAACGAGTATTTTTTGGATTCACCCCGCACAGGGCAGCTCCAAAATCCTCTAATTCAACTGGACACGTGCACTGCGGAATTGTCCCGGAGAACGAGTGACATCCAGAGTTTTGCAGGGTCCTGAGGCGGATCTCAGCTGGGAGAAGCTCCCAGTCCTGCAGATCACTGGGGTACAACCAGTGGGGTTAGGAGGGTGTGAGGGCAGGACAGGCCTGGCCAGGGTGGGCAACAGAAGGACCCAACTCCCTCTGGAAACCGGGACACAAGCAGGGAATGAGGAGGATGGAGAGGAGCTGGAAGAGCCTCTCCAGCCTGTGAGAGCCCCAGGCCCAGCTGGATGCCAGCGTGGATCAGAACCCATGCTCTGAACCGCTGGCGCCTCTCCTTTAGTGCTGCAAAAGCAGCCGAATTCTGCCTCTGTCTCTGCTTTGAAATGCCAAGCTCAGGCAGGAAAAGCTGCAGCTCAGGGCCAATTACCTGGGATTTTTCCACGGAGGCCGTGTGTTTGTCACACATTGGGCTGATTTCCATGCCTCTCTCCCGCTCTTTGTCTCCCTGCTGGAAGAACTCCTCCATGATCCTGTCCGTCCACTGCCGGTAGAGCTCCAGAGACTTTGTGGGATTACTCAGGTCTGCACAATGCACCATATTCCGGAGAACCTGCAATTACATCCATCAGGAAACTCATAAAATCGGCTGGGAAAACAGGAGGGTTTCGAGCTGGATCTGCAGAGCATTGCACCCAAAGATCCTCTGATTATGAAACAGACCATAAAAATATCAGAAACCTTGCACTGTGGCACGTTAAACACCTGGAGCTGCTGGGGAGAGCCCAGAGGAGGCTCCGGAGCTGCTGCAGGGCTGAGCCCCTCTGGAGCCAGGCTGCGAGAGCTGGGGGTGCTCACCTGGGGAGGAGAAGGATCAGGGAGAGCTCAGAGCCCCTGGCAGGGCCTGGAGGGGCTCCAGGAGAGCTGGAGAGGGACTGGGGACAAGGCCTGCAGGGACAGGACACAGGGAACGGTTTAAGCTGAAAGTGGGTAGATTTAGGTGGATATTGGGAAGGAATTCCTGGCTGGGAGGGTGGGCAGGCCCTGGAATAGAATTCCCAGAGCAGCTGGGGCTGCCCCTGGATCCCTGGAGTGCCCAAGGCCAGGCTGGACACTGGGGTTTGGAGCAGCCTGGGACAGTGAAAGGTGTTGGCGTGGGAAGGACTGAATTCCAAGTCACTCCCAACCCAAACCCAGTGTGGAATTCTGTGATTCCATCTCCGTGGGTGAGCTCAGCTGCCCCAGCCCCAAAGCCAGCCGTGCTCCCTGGTGCTCACACAACTCCAGCCTCACACCTGGTGCAGCTGTGGAAGTGTCAGTGACATCACACAGGTTTTGTTTGGGAATCCAGCTGCTTCCCACCATTCAAAATCCACTCCCATGCTCTCAGGGAAAGAGGTGAAATGCTCCCACTTTATGGAATGAGTAATATCCCTTCCACACACGCACAGAATGGGCCTGACTAAGTGGCCACGAGGATTTAGGCAGCACCAGAGTGTTTGAAATAAAAATTTAAAGAGTTTTCCCAGGAGCCTGTTCTTAAGGAGTTGGTCATCAAAGTGGGGAGCAGAGCAGGATGTATCTTGTCCTGCTCACTGCACAACCCTGCTCCAGCACTTCCTGGTCACTTCTGTAAATCAAGGATTCAATTCTTGAGGGAACAGACTGTACAGCAGGAATTCCAGCTCACTCTGAGTTGCTTTAGATATGGAGTTCCGAATGAAATTCTTTCAATGTTGTAACAGGAGAAACAAATGGGAGAAAGCAGCAAGGAAATTTAGGAACCCTCAAAAATTGACCTCAGAATGTGCCACGTTTGCAGTTCCAAGTGTTAAAAGAACCCCTAATTCTGGCCACCTAAAAAATATGAGAAAGAGTGCTTCTTTTTAGTGCAGAAGAAAATGACTGCTGAGAATTCAGCTTCTCTATACGCTCAATTTCAAAAATTTTAAGAAGAGGAGTGTGGCTTCTTCATCCTGACCAGAACCACCCCAAATCTGGGGAATTTGGCTGCCTCACCTGTATTCTGTCCGTGTAGTTGTCCAGAAGGAGAACTCCTGAACTGGTCACCTTCTTAGTTTCCACCATAGTCTTCAGATCAGCCAACAGACTCATGTGCTTGGACATATCAGTGGCCAACACCTTTCCAGAAGGGGAAAAGACAGGATTTCAGGAGGGGAAGCCACAGAAAACGACTGTTTTTGGTTAAGAGGAGGAGGAGGGGGTGGCCATACCATGTCAATCACCATCTTCCTGAGGGTCTGGCGCTGCTTCTTGGTCAGGTTCTGGAAGATGTCACAGTGCTCCTCCTGGAGCAGCTTGAAGCCCACGGCCAGGTG
>WAAG01089209.1:0-79358 GCA_013390105.1 Tichodroma muraria
AGGAGGTTTGGGGTTTTTCTTTGCACCAAACTTTCTGCTTGCTGAATAAACCTCAACACAGCCACCCTCATTCATATTTTGGGGCTTGTGCTTTAACACAGACTAAGTCTTCACAAGCCAAACTGCTGATCCTGGTGTGGTGGTTTGGTTTGATTTAGTTGCCCTCAGGGCATTGCTGTGTCTGGCAACTTTGGTTTTTTTTTGACCACTTTAGAACTTTTCTTAGTGTCACAAGTTCCTTACCAGCATTTCTGTTTTCTGGAGCTGTTCACTGATCTCTGGAGCACATGTTGCTGTGTTCGGTATAAGCAGCTGCAGTGTGGACTTGCATACAGGATAAATACCATCACATGGAATGTGTTAGGTTCTGTGTTGTTGTGGAGCCCCAGCCCGTCTCCAATGGGAGCCTGTTGGAGGAGGCAGCTCTGTGCCATTGCAGTCTGGGTTCTGCAGCTCCAAGCTGGTTTTCTCCCTTTGCTTTGTACAGCATGGTCACCATGGAGCAGCAAAATTGGACTTCGTGTAGATCATCTTGTTATTTCTGGAAGGGGATGTGACTTCATTTAAACCTGCCTGGAGGAAACTGAGTTTGTTCTTCAGACTGGTGTTAGTTTGTGTGATCCCAAGAGCTTTTCACTGCTGTGCTTCAGTCACTGTAATATGCATTTGTGTTCTTGGAAGAAAAATCCTGGTCTTTATTCCCGAGGTTGTTGACTGGGCTCTCTACAAGTCCTGGTGGTGTCGGGAGCAGCCAAGCTCCTGTGTGTACCTCATCATCTCTGCAGGTAGCAGTGTGATTGTTACAGGGTTGGGAATGAGCAGGTAGGAGCAATAATTTCTTTAATTGGTTGCTGTGGAAGCCAGTCCCGTGCCTGTAACTGGCCTGAGGAATTCAGCATTGCTGTGCTCTCTGCTGCCTTCCTTTTCTGCCTCTTTGAGGAACGGGCATCTGTGCTTCCCTGGGACAAGGTCCTGCTCTGGGATGCTGAATGACTGACCCTATTGCAGCGCTTCTGCAAAACATGGATTCTGAATGTGCCTTTTGTTTGGGGCATCGAGCCCCAGTTTGCATCCAGAGTGCCTGGCAGGACACAAAGTGCAGCCATTGTTTTAGATAATGAGTGGTGAATATTTTAATGAGCGTTTCTTAGTCTAGTCAGTGTCAAGTACCATTTTGGGAGCAAGTGACTGAGCTAACCTCTGAGCTTGGTCCAGCAACAATCCATTTATTGATAGATTTTCACAGATTTTGAAGGAATTCCCCATAAACAATTAATACAACTAAAAACAAAGCCACCCCAAATCCAACAACAATGCAAGCAACACTCTAAACCCCCCTAAAACCCTTCCAAACCTTCCACCATCAATATATATGCAGAAATTACTGATACTAACCAAAAAAGCTCTCAGTATCACTATCACTGTACTTGTTTTTCTTTAGTCTCTTCTTTTACAGTGTGTAAAAGACAAGCATATTCCATTAAAAGAAAAAAAAAAAGTCTTTAAGATAGTACCTACTTTTCTTCCTCTTCAATGCATGTGTACATAGGAAAGAATTTCTGCAACTGAATTACTTAGTCTCTTGCATTGGGCATATTCTTGTTAACTTTTTTTTTTTACTTGTTATTTTTCATGCCACCTGAAGTTCTGTTCTCATCCTTGTCTGTTCATAGTGTATCCCTGTGTATCAGTGGATGCACTGGAGAAGTGAAGAAGACTTGCACTGTGGGATTTGTTCTTCCAGCCAGAGGGGCTGTGTTTGCTCCTGCTCAGCTGTCCAAATCTAGTCAGCCTTAAGCCTGGATTAGTAACTGAGCAGTTCTCTCGTTCTTTGTGGGACACCGTAGTTCTCTGGTGGAAGAGCCTGCTAGCCCTAGGCTATCCATTTCTATGGCAAATAAATACTCATAATGAGCAAAAAGAGCCAAATCTTTGTCAAGGGCTGCTGTGTTTGTAAAGTGAGCAGGAAAGGAAGGGGGAAAAGGAGGTAGAACATGGTGTGCAAGGTTGGAAACAGCAGGACTACAACCAGGATCCAAAAGCCTGACACGAGATGTTTCTGGTGAGAGCAGATCCCTTCCCCACTGACCTGGCCTTTTCACTGGTTTGAGTGGCTGGGTTTTCTCCCCTAATCTGGACAGAGGCTTAATGGAGTGATTCTTCTCCCAAATGGGAAATTCTTGGGGAGCAGCGCCTTAATGGACAAGAGGTACTGCTAGAGGCTATGACTTGTTCTTTTAAAAAAGAAACTTGGTCAGGATGGAGAAGCCAAAGGAGTGAGCTGCTGGAGTGACTGACAACACCACTCACTGAAATGTTAATGTGTTTGGAAGAATATTTTCACCAGGGAAGGTTGGAATCTCATACAGTAACATTAATTATTAACTGCAGCCAAGAGCTGGAATATCTAATTTAATTTCTGGTTGGATAATAGGATGATTCATGCAACAAAACAAACTGTGTCAGAAAATGAAGTGTCTCTGTGAAAACCGACACTTCCAACTTCTGCTCTGAGCTAAAGCTACTGCAGGTAAGCTATACAACAGCTAAGAAGTGAAAAGTACAGGCTGAATTCCCTGCAGATGTCAGGCTCCAAGGTTACTGCCTTCCCCAGTCTGAACAAACCCACCTCCCTCAGCCTCTCTGCTTCTGCCCCCAGCACCCTTTGCCCATTGAGGCACAAGTAAATCCATTTTTCCCAGCCTTTGCAGAGCAGTAACAAGAGCACTGCCTCCCATCGGACACTCCATGGGCTGTTAAGAGAGGTGGCTCGTGGCTTCTGGTATCCCAAAGTAATTGCAGTGTAACCAGCTCTTCCCTCTGGCAAACCTTCTCGTGGCCTGGCGTGTCCCAGCTGGCTGGGTGTCCGTCACCCAGGGTACCTGAGCCTTGTGTCTTTCTGACACTGCAGAAGTTCAGAGGTATTTCAGGTTCTAAGAGTCGCACTGGCATTTTCTTGTCAGTTGGCGTCGTTTTCCTGCTCTCGACGTTTTTCCAGCAAAGCCTGTTCAAGCAGCTCCCTGTCCCATCTTCCTCCAGGTGAAACAGCCAGCGGTGCAGCCCCGGGCGTGTGCCATGGAATCGATCCCCGGCGTTATCTGGGTTAGAAATGAGCCTCCAATCGCAGTTTATTGTTGGATTACGGTTTTATTGAATGTGTGTTTTGTCATTAAACAGCGCAGCCACTGATGGTTTATGGTCTGGAATCATTAAATATCTACCAAGAATATGGATTGTGGTTACATAAACATGTTTGTGTGATCTGTTGGCAACTAGCTGGGCTACTGGAGTGAGTGCAGCTCAACCTCCCCTGTCTGATACAGGATCTTTGCTTGCTCGGTGCCACCTCCCACTAGAGCAGGTTGTTCCAAGCCCTGAGTTGGGAATGTCATTGACCAGAGTAACATCGCTGCTGAATTCGGGTGGGGAGGGGGTGTGTCTGCTGCATACTGATGGAGGCTTTTGGATAACTCAGTGGATTTTTGTGGGAGCGGATAGGCTAAAATACAGCGTTACACTGGATTTGTGTGCCATTTCACATAGGAAAAATGAAGATGATCGTATTAAGTATAAGGCATAATTTTTCACTTCTGAAAAATTTGAATGTTAAGGGCCTAGTGCATTTCACGAGATCAAAAAACCACCCGTTCAAGATGTTTAACATCTTTTTTTAAAAAAATAATTAAAATATAAGTGTATCAGATGTTGTTTTAATGAAAGGTAAACCCCTTTGTGTTATGCTAGAGCAGCTGCTTTGAAAGCAAGTCGTCCTGTCAGGTCCTTCTGTAAGTCCTTACTGCAGGCTGCTAATTGGGAATTCAGACCCTTTCTTGTTACTGGAGGGGGCTGTCAGACATGCACTGAGGACGTGGCTTTTTAGTGGTTCTCTTTTGCCTAGTAAGTTTTGAAGTACTGCTGGAAAGTGATGGATCCGTGTGGGCCCTGACCTGAGGATAATGAGGATTGGAAATTAAACCAACCTGCCTTGTTACTTTGCCAGTGTCAGGGCCGGTGTCCTGACATTGGATTGGTGAATTCCCACACGGAGAATCATCATTCCTTTGTTTTATGGTAGTTTGTGCATGTCAGAAAGAGGGGTACTTGTTTAAATAAAACCTTGATAATTAATCAGTTTGGTTTCTGTATCCCCAGAGGGAAGGTGTGGTGGATTTCTTTTTTGTTGTGAGATAGGATTAGGAAAAGTAGGCTTAAATTTTGAAAGGTATAAATAAAATTTTATTAATAGAATTAAAAGAAGAATAATAAGAATTAGAATAAAACTTTTAGAACACTTCTCCCCCCATATTTTCTTTCTTTCCTGTTGAGAACGTATAGAAATAATACTTAGAATTTTTAGTCAGTTTTCTATCTTTAGAATAGTTTTTCTTCAATTTATTTAGGAGAGGAGTATTTCTTTTTGTGTTATGTAGAATTTTTTATAAGAAAATAGTTTTTTTGTGGTTTTAATTTTTATGAACAGTAGTCACCCGGGAATTTGTATTTGTGAACCTCTTATTTTTACAGCTTTTACTGTTGTTGTGCTTTTGGGTTATGTTAACTTATGGGGTATTATTTTAAGAATGAAATGTTTGAAAGTTCTTTTTATCTGTCTTTAAGATTATTTTTGTCTTAGGGAATAGAGATTCTCTTTTCTTTCTTTTTCTTTTGGGATAAAGGGTTTTTATTCATGTTTTTGCTTAAACTTTTTAAGGAATCATAGCCACTTTAATATTTGTTTATTTTAGTACTGAATGCTTTTGCTTAGGTTTACAATTTGAATGTTCCATCTCCCCCATATTTCTCTATGATTTAAAGGGATGTTCACTATATTATAGTCTATTATTATGGCTTATAAGAGAATTTTAGCCTAAAAATAAGGCATTGAAGTTTGTAATTGGTGATCTTGGAGGTCTCACCCAACTGCAATGATTTTGTGGTTGCTGCATGAGACACTGGAGAGCTCAGTCAATGGGGTTGTGCAGAGAACAATGTTTTGCTTACATGAATTCTTTTAATGATATAAATAGGCCTGAAAGTTAAATAAGGAGGAAAAAGTCTTGTGCAGTACAGCAGGTCCATTAAATGGAAGTTCTTTCGCATCCACTTAGGTATTTCCAAAGCTCACAGGTGGCCTGGTTCAACACGCTTGCTAAAATTGCTCAAGTGTATCTAGCTGCATGGAGTTCAGTGGGTCTCTATAAAAATAGATCCCAATTCACTTGGAACACTTACAAAGCATGTAGTAAAAATACCTCGTAAGCAGATTTCCAGGAGGGCAGCGCTGTGCCTTGAGCCCGTTTGTTAATGGTGTGCTTTCAGCACTGGGCTGGGCGTCTGCACTCCCGGTCCCACGCGCTGTCACTGGTGTGCAGGTGCCTTTGATCCCCGTGCACCGCTCCTGCTGTCTGTGTTCTCCCTTGCTCCCTCCAGTTTTGTGTCTCTTTGCTGCTGGTTTGTCCCCACGGAAGAGTGGCATCATTATTGTGTCCCTCGAAGACAAACTTGTGCCTTGATGCAATTCTGCCTGGTGTTTCTTTCTGCTGATTGTGTCATTCCAACCAAGGAAAACATGAATACAGTCTTTCTTATTTGGAGGTCTGAAGTAGGACCTAAATCAGTATTGTGAAACATTTACTATTTTTCTGTTGTAAGAGCTTATGAATGCCATAGTTCTCCAAACTCTGCAGTTCTTTTAAATGCTTTCTGGTGTTTGCTTCATCTTACGATTCCTGCTGTGTGAGAATCCTTGCTCAGGAGTGCTCTGGAGGACCAGGTATGCTCCATGAACTGACCAATGCATTGTAGCCAGGACGGTTTTTATGATCCAAACGGCATAGCCGCCTTTTCTCCAAGAGCTTTTAGGTTTAGTTGCTCTAATTTTGCAATCTGTGGAGAAAATAATGGGGTTTTTACAAATACATTGCATCCTGCAGTGAGGTTGAGAACTCTGTGGGTAAGAAAAGGCGCAATTTGATTTACGCTTGGATTTGGTGAGGAGGAGTGTGATGAACACCTGCAAGGGCAAAATTCTGAGCTGGGTTCCTAGGCTGCTTGTGAAAGGAGATTTTAATATCCCTGCTTGAGCCAGATGAGTTGTAACCAAGTGACCTTTTAAGTTGGTTTTCTGTGCTGAACTTGCAGAGGAGAGCGGAGATTTGGGTCATAGCCCTAGTGCATGGTTTTGTTTGCATTGCACAAGTGAGATTTTATCAAACACTGTTGGCAAAATTGCCACTGACAATTTCAAGATTAGTAAGATATTGCAAGAGTTATAGCGAGACTCACCGCATTCTGTTGCTATGGCCTTCAGAAAGTTGCTGTGATGTCCTCAGAGACTGAGCTGTTTCCTTGGGGTGCTCTCAGCTGCCCTGGGGGTGATGGTGACAGCCCACCAGACAGGGCCACCCCACTTGGACTCTCCCTCTTGAGCTGCCCAGCAATGTTTGATGTTAGGGGGGTGCCAGTCAGAACAGGATAAGACAATTTGTGAATACTCTGCAGGAGGGTGATGTGGAATAGCTTCCTAAAGTACAGTTTTTTCACTCAGCCATATGTGGATTGGTTTAATCCACCAAACCAAAGTAAGAATCAGCTCAACTCTTCTGCCACTGAACTTGGTTTCAGTTGCTGGGAGATTTAGGAGAAGCTATGCTTTTTAGACTTGCTAGGACATTGGTCCTTAAGTAGATGACACACGCTTGATTTTGCTTTGGAACTGCAGATCCTGGTTGAGTTCCCCCTTCAAATGGGGAGAATTGAGAGCAGTGTGTGTTTGGATGTGTGTAGCACACCAGGCTCTGTGTGTGTTTTCATTCAGGAAACCAGAAGTGCCACAGTTTAAACACGGAATTAAAGGTTTGTTGTCTTTTCCATTTGGATTTGTTTTGCCACCAAAACACTGAGTTAAAGATCTGTTATCTTTTTTAGTGTGTTATGTTTTGCAAACTTTCAGCTATAATAAAATTAGAGATGAGGTGCTAGTGGATGAAACCGGATTCACAGAGTCTCTGTGCAGGTAACATTCCAGTGGGATCTGGTTTCTCCCCTCGCAGTTAGTGGAAATTTACCTCCCTGGCGCCTATCGTGGATTAGAATCAAAAATGTCTCTACACAGAGAGAAGGGGGGAAAAAAAGCCAAACCAACCAACACTCCCACACCGTGGCTCAGGTGAAGCTCTCTCCGGGTGAAACCCAAGCTCGCTGGCCTTTCCCCTCGTTGCCTCGGTGACGGTCATTTATCGCCTCCTCCGGCTGCGCTTCCGCGTGTGCGCGCCGAGGCGGCGGGCGAGCAGCGGTGCCCGGCGGAGCTCGGGGTCCGCGGTAAGTGCGAGGGACTCGCGGCGTGACTGCGGGTGTGCTCCGGCTGCAGGTGACAGCCTGGCATCCCAACGGGCTGGCATCCCGGCGGGCTGCCCGCGGCTGCCCGCGGCTCGGACAATAGGAGAGTAGACCTGCCCATCTTGACTCGGAGGCGGTTTTATATACCTCTGGAAAAACACGTTAAATGTTTAATCTTCCTGGCCTGCGTGACAGCTGTTCAAATATTGGTTTGCATTGATCCAGCCGTTGTGCCTTTCACACTTGTCTGTTCATTTAAATGAGTCAACCTTCTAATTTTATACCCCCATCGATTGTTATTTCAGGCTGTTCTCTTAATGCGTACGCTACATATGTCATGGGATTGTCTGTCCTGTTGGAAGTTGACATCTGCAGCTTTCCTTCTTACACCAGGCTGGATTGCTGTGGCTTTCTTTCCGTGTGCCTTCAGAACGTACAGATGGGTACTCCAAAGCTTGTTCGGGTTGCTTTACAGCACTTCTGTGTGGGTGTAGCTGGTGCTGGCTGAGCTGCGCCTCCTGGATCACCCTTTGAACGGGCAGCGTTTCACCCTGCCTGTGAAGGAGAAGGCAGCTCAGGACACTGTTTGGCCTATTCTTTCTCTTCTGCTGTCACAGCTCCTCTCTAAACTCCCCAGCTCCAGGGTATTTTACTAATCCAAGGGCAGGACTTAATAAGTTTTCTTTATGTGAGTGCTTTAATGGGTCTTAGAAATTACTTGGCTTTCCAGAGCAGCTGGAGAAAGTGAATGTGGTGTGTGTTTAACAAAGAATTAACAAAATGTGAATCATACAGATAAGTATACATACAAAAGTCTCCTAAACCTGGAAATGCATCTGTTTTCTGTCATCTTTTCTGAGATGAATTGAGGTTTGTTCGCTGTTGAATAAATGATGAACTTGAACAGTGAACTTCACTGATTAAGTCTGGATTTTGATCTATAACAGGCTTCCAGTTCCACCTAAATAAGCTGAGTCCTCTGAAATGGACCTGTGAACTGCAGCTAAGAGAACACAACGTGTGCAGAGGTTATCCTTCAGCAGAGAGGAGAGCTCTGTAACCTTTGCCATGTTTTGGGAAGGCCGGAGTATGTAAACTCCGTGTTAATGATTGGACAGAGCAGAAGTCGGTGTGGACGTGAGGTGCAGTGGAGCTCAGCACGAATAGGTAACCAGGCCCTTCAGGCGGGCGGCTGCAGCCGCTGGGAGGCTGTGTTTGGGGGCAGGGACAGCTGCGGGAGTGTCGCAGCCCCACAGCCGTCCCCACCTGCGCCCAGGCTCGACAGTGGATTGAGTCGCAGTGCTCAGGACAGCACTGCTTGGAATTCCCGCTTGTGTTCTGCACTGTAGGTGCCAAACCCGAGCGAGGCAGGAATGGGGCTGCACAGGGCACAGCCTGGCCCCTGGAAGCAGCAGCCACCCGGGGTAGATCCAGTCAGGGACCTGTCCCTCGTCCACTTCCACTTTGCATCTGATGCTTGGGGAGGGGTGTCCGTGGTGGTTCCGCCGTGGTGCTGGAGGAGGGCACTGTTTCCCCCGGGCTGGCTCCTCCCCAGGGAGCCTTGCTCCTGCCGTGTGTGCCAGGGTCCCTGACTCCTGAGTCCCGCAGAGCTGTGCTGTGTCTCTGATCAGCCTTGTTACCCTGCTGTGCTTGCTTTTGTTTGTTTACTTGCAAATTAGGACTCCAGCTGTATGTTTGTTATCCTTCAGCCTCCCTGTCTGCCATGTCGAGTCCCCACTTCTCCTTAATCCTCCCAGTCTGTCTCCTTATCCCATTCTCTGCTTGTGCTGGCGATCACTTTATTATTTGGCGTTCGCATCTTCTTGGGTCTTCTTGCGCAGATTTTTTCTGTGGTTAGTGATCTCTGTCACTGTGCCCTGGGTTTACAACAAAAACCAGCCAAAATCCTAATCTTCTTGTACAGTCTTTTCAGAGAGGGCTGGGTGGAAGCCTGCATCTGGTATTTGGTACTCTCTGAGTCTCAGGCTGTGCCTAGCCAAGCAGTCCTTTATCTGTTTTTTTGGTGGACAACGAGGTGAGATCACTTCGCTGTCACTGTAGTAATTTAACTCCTTTTTTACCCAGACACAGCACACTTGGAGATAAAGGAAGAAATTGCCTGCAAGGAGTCAGCAAAAGTTAATACATATGGCACATATGGTAGACCTCATCACTGATTGAGGAGATGGTTTAATTATTTTTTTTTAAACATTACATATATATGTATACATATTTCATGCATATGAAAATTGGAACAAACATTTGCAAAAGCACTTGTTCTGCTTGTTAAATTGGAATATTAAGGAGAGGCTGAGAGCCTTCTGATAGCTTCTGGGATACTTGAGTGGATAAGACCCCTCAGGTATGTTTTTGAGAATCCATTTAGGTCATCTGGAGCGTCATCTTTTGTATCTTGCAAAACTCAATTAGGGATCCTCCAGTACTGGGACCTTCTCTTGCCTTTTTTTCTCTTTTAAGGATAGTGGGAGGGATTGTTTGTGTTTTCTTTGCTTTCTTTTGAATCAGTTAATATGCAGAGGTGCCCTCAGTGCAGGAAGATGCCACTGTAGTGGCATTGATGTTGGACTTTGCTAGAGGGAGTCTGAGTAGCACAGCCTGAGTAGCATTGTTAATATAGAAGCAGCTATTGCAGCTTCTCCTCTAGTTCTACTTCAGTGAGGTCTGAACAGTCTGAGTTTCTGCTTGGGTTTTTCTATGCTGTCTTCTCTTATTGAAGGAATTCTCTTGATCACAATTTGCAACTTCATTGCCTTTTGTATATTAAAACCGCTCTAGAAAACCGGGCACACGTTACATAGGAAAAAACTTCAGTATCCACTAATGTGAGTCCATTGAATTGTTCTTTTTCACCTGCTGTTTTGTTCACCTCTTAGGTAAGCTTTGGGCTCTTTGGAGAAAGAAATCCTGTTCCCTAATTAGAAACTACCTTGCAGTGTTGAGTGCTGCTGGGGAGAATACCAAACGCCAGGTTCACAGGAAGGATTTGTGTCTCTAGTGTTGTTTTACTGCAGCCCAGCTCCCCTGGCAGGATGTGGCAGGGAGGAACTGCCCTGCAGACAGGTTCAGTGGGACTGTTGTTTTCTGATCCCCTCCGTGCCTCCTTCCAGCGTGGTGAATTGGGCTGCCCAGGTATGGCTTTACTTTGGGGTTACTCCTGACCTTCCTCACAGTCAGAAAATCTGTGCCAAGACAGCTGATGAAGCTGTGTCTGGCTTTCAGCTGCCTAAAGTAAACAGGCCAGGAGAAACCTGTGGGAAAGTGTGATTGTTTCCTGAACAGGCTTAAAGGAACGGAGTCTCAAGTTACTGTAATTAAATCCAGTATCTTGCAGCTCTGGGAGGCTTATCAGAGGAGAGAAGGTATCACTGATATGGGGGACTGCAGAACCTGTTTCTGTAGAAGACTTTCCAAGTTTCATTTTGGTGGCCTCTCTGTGTTGCTCAAACAGGGTGAAAAAAAAAATGAAGTAAAAAAAGGCCATTTTTACTGATGTTCCTCAGGCAGTTGGTGTAATGAAGTGATAACTGAGCGTCAGGCTGATGCTCCAGAGATGTGCATCTGCAGGACTTTCCATCTGTCAGTGAATGCTGATTTTGAGCTCTCCACGTATACCAAGGTGGTGAGACAGGCTTAAAAAATTAATTTTAAGGATTTATTTTTAACTGCATCCTCGATTTTTACACCACAGACATCTCTCATTACTAAAGCGTTATGAATAATTTCCCTTGTGTTTGAAGAGCTTTAGTGTCAATGCAGAATGAATTTGTGGCATATGGATCACTTAGGATGTGAAATGGCCCTGTTCAGCAAATACTCTTCTACTTTTATTGCCATTATCATTACAGTATTACTGCTGTGATGTTATTACTGTTATCTGTTCTTACTCTGCCTTTATTGAACTCTTAGCAGCTCGGACTGGAGCCGAACACTTCTCATAGTTGGATTCAGATAAGCCTTCCAAGAGGCGGTTCTTCTCCAAATCCTCCCCGGGAGAGACTCCTGCTATCTGCTAACCTCTTGCCAACTGTTGATCTTCAAAATGACCTGGAGAATAAACATTAACCCACTTTCTCTTTTGCCGCAGGAGGAGTCTCGCATCCTCAGGGTGAAGGTGGTTTCTGGCATTGACCTGGCGAAGAAGGACATCTTTGGAGCCAGGTGGGTGTCGTGCAGCGCCGGCCACCTTGGGACGCGATCAGCTCGGCAGGGCAGGGGCCCCGCCAGGGCTGCGGGCCCTGCAGGTGCTGGCTGTGCGTTGGCACAGCTGTTCCTGCGGCTCTGGCTGCTCCTGCCTCTCCTTCCCTCCGTTCTGCGGGCGCGGGAAGCAGCTCAAAGGCCAGGCTTGCAGAACCCAACCAGGTAATAGCTGGGGGAGAAGCTGGTTCTGAAGCTAAAATGAACCCCAACCCAGTAATTTTCTTTTTCTGAAGGTTAATTCAGGCTTGACATTCCTGCTCTCTTAAGCCTAAGCATGACAAAATGCTTTGCTGCCAGTGTTCCAATCTACTTAGAAGGGTTTTATCAGTTTGAAATTAGTGGTATCCAATTTTAGCTTTTATTGAAATGACTAATTTCTTAATGTATAAATGAGCTTCCCTGTGGGTTTTCCTGTGTTTCTTTAGTGATGCTTACAAATTGTTCATTAACTTGTGTATCTAGCTTAAAACTGCATGAAAGCATCAATTAAAAGTTTAATCAGCTTTAGTATTTTGGGTGAAATTTGCAACAAGCGTTCCTTTGGTAGCTGTGTGCAGAATATGGTATGCCAAAGCTTTTTTATTTTCTTTCTCCACATGTGCTGTTTTGAAGAACAGTTTTTGATGCTGACCATAAGCAGCATAACTTTTATCTTTGAAAATGCATGAAGCTAAATCCAAGTGTCATTTATACTGAATCCTATTGACGTGGCCCTTAACATATTTTAAGGAAATTGGTCTCGGGTCAGTAGGGTTTCCATAAAAGCAGAGAGTTAAAAACACATTCCCTACCTGTGGTTTTAAATTTGTTTTAATCTTTCCAATGAGTTTGAAACCACGTTGGTATGGCAGACTGCGATCCCTGCAGCTCCTGTGCCTCTGAGCTGGGCAGGGCTTCAGGCTGGGGCAGAGCAGTTACCCTGTTCCTGCTTAGCTGTGAAAGATTAACTACAAGGCATACATTGTGTTTTGCATCTCAGCGGGTTGTCCTGACCGTTTTTAATCAACTTTACCATTATAAAATACTGCCTGTGGGCTTGCAGAGTCTGAAAGCCATTTCCTTCCCGATTAAATCGAAGGAAAGTCTCTTTTCTGGAGAAACTTGTACTTCTGGAGATTGCAACAGTAAGGAAATCTCAATGCTCTAGAGTTCACTTTTTTGGGATTCCTTTTGACTTAGGAAATCATTTTCATAGCAAGCAAGGATGTCTTAGGACACTCAGGGGGAGCCACCTTGCTCTCCATAACACCCTGACAGCAAAGTGCTGACAGCTGGGGGTTGGGCTCTGCTTCCAGGGCACAAGGGGCAGGACAAGAGGAAAGGGCTTCAGGTTGTGCCAGGGGAAGTTTAGGTTGGGTATTAGGGAAAATGTCTTCCCAAAAGGGCTGCCCGGCCCTGGCACAGCTGCCCAGGGCAGCGGTGGAGTCGCCATCCCTGGAGGGATTTAAAAGTCACTTAGATGTAGCACTTGGAGACATGGATTTGTGCTGGACTCGATGATCTTAGAGGGTTTTTCCAATCTCGTAGCTTCCTACGATTCTCCTAATAGTTCAGGAATGTGTAGAATTACAGTTGCAATGACACAAAGCAGCTGGAATGTAGAGTGGATTAGTAACTGCGAACACCCGAGGTGATGGTTAAATGTGGGGCATTTCATCCGCATAGGTGCAGTGGAGATGGGCATAAGAGGCTGGTTAGTGGAGATGTAGTGGGGGTCTGTAACCTGCTTTGTATTTTGCCCTGTAAAGTTACAGGTGATACTTACTGATGGTGAACAGATACTGCAGATTGGGATTTTGTGAATTTAGTATCAGTTTGCATGTGTGAATGTTTGATATTTATTTCCTTTTAATTTCCTTTCAACTTCTTAATTGAAATGTCTTAATAAATTTCTTACAAGAATCCAAGTACTGGCTGAACTCAGATTGTGTATATCCCGTAGAGATACAGCTGATGGTGTGCCTTAGCTACTGTGTTTTGCCTTTCACTTACTTCATGAAGTAAGTGAAAATTCTAGCTGTCTGGAAGTTGAAAATGTAAAGTGCTTTTCAGTTAAAATTGCAGATGTTTTTCGTTGTCAGGGAGCTGTGCTTCTAATGGCATAAGAGTTTGTTACGGGTTACCTCTGGGTTTATTGCTTTGACCTGTTCTTTTCCGAAAAGCCCTTTTTCGGGTTTGATTTCATGTGTCCAGGATGCGTGATGGAGCTGGGGAAGGCAGGCTCCAGGCTGCTGGTAGGATTGTATGTCATGCTGTATACTCCTGTGGTGAGCAATGCTGCTTGAAATGTGGCTGAATTCTTTAATTCATGTGTGTCCTGTCACGGTGGTTCGTGATGGGAGGAGAGCACATGTGGCTGTGGCTCTGCAGGTGACAAAGATGGCAGATGTTTACCTTGTACCTATTCTTTGAAGTCTACTATCACTGCTTTTCGTGCGCTTTGAGTTACGGTGTATCTGGTTTTAACTGTTGGAAAACCCGTGGTGATTGATAGCTCTGCACCCCTGGAGCATGTGTACTGCCTTGGCACTGGACTGGCCACCAGCCTGTTCCCCTTCTCCTACCGATGGCTCCCCTGATGAGCAGATACAAATCCATTGAAGGGAATTGCTTTCCTAAATTAATCAAACCATTTAAAGAAATGATCTGGCTCCTGAATGCCTCTTCAGCACTGGCACGTGTGCCAGAGGGAGAGTGCTGTGTGGATCCTGGCCGAGGGAGGCCCCGGAGGTGGAGCAGAGCTGTGACCAAATTCCCAGAGCCATTTGCCTAGAGGGCAGTTGCTCAAGTAGGAGAGAGTTCATACTCTGTTGTTGCTTTTCCCTTTTTCTAGCTGATTTACAATGGAAGTTTTTCCAGTGTAGTGGAAATGAAACAGTGTGGGGAGGGAAAGAAGCTGGCTGAGAGCTTCCTCTGATCCAGCCGTAGCTGGACTTGGGAATGCAAAAGCAGCATCTGCACTGCTCAGCAAGCAGTGGCTCGTGCTCTCTCTGTGGAATCCAGCGTGCTCCCATAAAAGCTGTGGGGTGCAGGTGGGCAGGCGCTGAGATGAGCGCAGTGGTGCTGGATGAGCGCCAGGGAGGAGGGCAATGGCCCCCACGGGCAGGGCCGCTGGTTTTCCAGCAGCGGCAGTGCACCCGGGGCAGGCGGCACGAGGCGGAGCTCTCTGCGTCCCGCATGGAAAATGCTCTGGGCTGCCCGAGGGACAGCGAGACAAGGGCTTGTCTGAAGTGTGTGGCCGGTGTGGGAGAGGTGCTGGGATGGGAAGACATGAAAGGCTGCTGGGTAATCGTTGGTTTTATTTGTGGACCTTTGTGTTGATGCTCGCGCAGGTGTGAAATGAGCGTTGGGCTGCCGGGTGTGAGCGCGGGCTCTCCTTCCATGGGTGCAGGTGTTTGAGCGAGCCCGGGGCTGTGCCTGGCAGCAGAGGGCACCAGAGAGTTTCCGCAGCTTCCACGGCGAGCCGCTACCTGCTGGCTTCCGAGCAAATTAATTAGGCTTTCGGGTTTTTCACCAAAATTAGCAGGTTTTTACCCATTGGTACATGCTATGTTCTCTAGGACGCACTGGGTATATATTTCAGGAGCTGTAAATGGAGAAATTCTGCTTAGTCGAGGATGTGCTCTTGCTACTTAATAAGAGGATTTGGTAATAATTCCTGATGGCTATTATGTCATAGTAATAAATAATTCTAATCAGATAATTGCTCAGTGGAAAAACTTCTTTGTACAAATACAGAAACGTAAAATGTTTCTTGTAACTTCAGAAACGAGCTTACTTCAGAAAGGAAGCTTCTGTATTCAGCTCCTCAGCTTTCCCACCAGCCTGCTATCTACTGTGATCTGTGAGTTTACCTGAATCTGGTGTCTTTAAAAGAAAAAAGGGTCATGTCAATAAAATCATCTAAGGAAAAGCTTTTGATCTTAAATATTTAAGGCAGAACTACTGTGCTGAGCTTTTCTCTTCCAGAAGCCAGGTGTCATGGAGTTCTCTCTCTCCTTCCCCACCCCCGCTGGATTTTGGAACTTGTTAAGATATTTTGGGAGTGTGAAATGGCATAGGAAGATCTATGCGTACATCAGCCCCTCAGCTCCAGGGGCTGATGTATGCATATTCTGTTAGAGCATTCCTTTAACTTTTGCAAAAAAAAATGTCCTCAGGGAGGAAAAAACCCATATTTACACTTCCATCTGTTTTGGAAGATTAAAATAATTTTTGTGCTCTGGGAGTCTTCCAAGAGAGCAAGAATACAAGAGGAATCCATCTTGTTACCCTTCATTAGAACATAACATGGTAAAGGAAGGTGGAGACGCTGGAGGTGGAGTTTGAGGTATAATTTTTAACTCCTTTTTTCACCCACGGGCACTTCTTAGCAGCTGTCTGATGTGAGTCATTATCTCTAGCAGCTCTTTGGTAGCATTTTTTGCTACATTTCTTGTAGAGTCAGAAGAAGTGTGAGCCTTTCTTTGTGAAACAAAACACTAGAAGGGAGATGGGAGGTCTGTAAAATGACCAGGATTTGGTATGGAGGAGTGAGATTTTGGGATGCTTAGGCACAATGGATTGCAAGTTTGGCTTTGCAGTGAAGGGTAAGGTAAGGTTTTGTTTTCATTTCAGAAGCTGATGTTCCTTTATGCTTGTGTGATTGGACACTTCGTGCTTTGCTTTGGTCACAGGACACGAGACTTGTATGACAGTGAGGTCAAAACCTTCCTTCTCTTTGAGAAAAACTCTTAATGGATGTGACTTCATGTAGATGTTGTTTCGTGTTAGATAAAACCCAGAAGGCTCGTGCTAAAATAAAACCAGGGAGCAAACACAGCCAGTGTGCTCTGGAGCAGTCCTTGTAGTTAATTGCTGTGTATTCTTTTTGTACTTCTCCCTTCTTACTGTGCAGGAATGGGGAAAGTCACCAGGGGAATGGTTGCTGGGATAAAATGATAGTGACTGTACAAGGTTCTGCCTTAGAACATTGTTTTTTACCGCTCTCCGTAAAACTTGGGTAGAAGTATCTCATTATGATTCTAATCTTCTGTAATGATGCATATTTTGTGGGTTTGTTTCCCTCATCTCTTTGAATCTAAAAGTGACTAAGCAAAACATTGGAATTTAAAAACAGTTTTGGAACTTTTTAAGCTCCGCTAGGTGGATGCACAGAGTTTTTTTCTAAGTGTGTTTAAATGATTCTGAAAAACGTTTTCAGGTTCACAGAATTTCCTCTTGCCAAGCATAACCTGCTTTTCAGCCCTGATGTTAACCTCTATCCAAGGGGCTCCCATGATTTTATGGAGACTCTTTGAGACAAATGTTTTTGAGGATGGTAAACCCAGCAGGCAAACGCAGAGCTCTCAGCCATCCCAGCCCCGTGGGGAGCAGGTGGCCTGAGGTCTTCTGCTGCTCTTGTAGAAATCTGAAGGCGGTCATTTTGGGGACTGTTGAAACATTCAGCTTCTCTGCCTCAGGGGTACAGGGAGGTACATGCCTTCAGGGCTCTATAAGGATACTGTTCTCTGTGTGCCTGCCCTGAGGAGAACGCAGGTAGGTTGGATGGAGTGAGGGGGTGGGAAAAGGGGATGGATGAAGATTAACTGATAGCCAGATAGTGGTCCCCTCAAGACCAGGGAAAGAATCAGATTCGGATGGGCTTGAAGGATGAGGCTTCTCTGCCTTCATGTTGGAGTGTGCTGGTATTTCTGTAGCCATGATTACAGGAGCTGTTGATCAGGCAGAAAAGGGGCAGCACAAAGGGAATGGTTCTGTGTTTTTTACAGAAGCAAAATTATCTTGTGCAAGACTGTTCCAAAGGAAACCAGTCAGGCTATTTTGAAACGCAAGGTTTGCCTGCATGTGACAAGCCTGGCATTCACACACTTGCATAATAAGTGTTACTAAATTTTATATGTGGGGGGCGGTTTCAGCTTTTAAAATAAAAATAGAGCCATGTAGGCCTTAGTTCCATTAGTAGTTCCATTGTTCTTTCACATGTGCCTGTGTTCTCCACCCCCTTCTTTTAGAGCTTAAAATAAGTAAATAATACATCATGTCACTGGCAGAAGCTAGTTTGAGACTTGCTTTCAAAACTGTTTCAGAAGTATAGAGCAAAAGCGATTCAAATGAACAAATGGGACACTGTTCACGGGCCCCAGTTTCATACTGCTCCAATGTAATATGATTTTTAAAGGAGGCTGATCTTCCTTGAGATCTTTTGCTGGAGTTTCTAAGTCATCAGTGCTTTTTTTGTCCTCCAGAAAAAGAGCTGGAAGCTTGCCTTTTCATGCTGAGATTCAAATGAAAGATGATAATTATATATCTACAGTGGCTTGAGCTTTAAGAAAATGCCAAATACTGCAAGTTGGCAAAACCTTGGCAAATAGCTAATTCTGGATGTCTGAGGGATTCCAGAGGTCAGGAGAAGGATTTCTTAAGACCTCAGATTGTTTTGAGGGCTGTTGTTCTGCCAAACTCTCTTTGTACTAACTTGTGATTATGATTAATCACATAACTTTCCTTATTAGCGTCGTTTTCTTAGGATTCCCTTTTATTCAGGGAACGTACAACAGAGAACTGTTATCAGCTTCAAGGTTCTCCTGGTCTTGGCAGGTGCTGATGTTCTCTTTAGGCTTTGGCCGATCACGTTCGGACAGATGAGATTTAATGCTTTTAATCATTTTCAATTTTGTAGTGAGGAGCATTTTAGATAGGTGTTCACAAATCAAATCCCCTTCATCTCCGGTCACTGCTGTGATGGTGACTGGGCTCATGTCTCTTTTAAACACTACTTGGTCCTTTGAAGTGTCTCTTTGTTGCCCCAAGTGTGGGTTTATCGTGCCCTGTGGCTGCAGTGGGTCACCTCTTGGGCACAGCGGCCTCGCTGCAGTGAGCAGCTCTGTCAGTCTCTCGTGTCCCTGTGCATGCAATACTGTTTGAGTGCTGCCAGTGTAACTCTGGGTATGGGCTGGCCGTCTGTAGTGTCCCCAGGCTCCAGGCTTGCAGTTCATTTCCTGTATCCATTTTCTGGTGTTGCAGTGATTCTACCAAAACACCATGTCGATTCCACTTGGATATTTCCTACATTAGCGGCTTCCTAGCAGCCCATGACCGTCAATTTGTTGTGCTGCAGGTTTCATTAAGATGGCATTTTAGCACCGGTACTTGGGCAAAGATTGATGTAGAGAAAGCTTTCTACTTGTAGTTGTCTGTTTTGCGACATCTCCACCTTCAATCCTTTGTCCTCTTCCCCAGGCAAACCCAGTACTTTTCCTCAAAATGACCTGTGCAGCGGGTTTTCCTAGCAAGGTGCAGAGCTGCTAGCTCCGTGTGTCAGGTGTCACGGGAGTTACCCGTGTGATTGGAAGGGCTTCGTTCTGCTCATCCAGTGTCACGCTCCGAAGCTTTTCCAGCGCGCCCTTTTAAATCCTGATGCAAATCAGCAGTTCAGGACTGAGACTGGTGTTCACATGGAGCTGTGTGATGAGCTGCTTTATTTTCCACTTGTTTTTAGGGCACAGTGAAAGTATTCGTGTGCCGCTTGGCATGGTGTTTTCTAGGAGTGCCATGAGGGGGTTTACAGTGCTTTCTTGAGGAATGAGTGAGTCTGCCTGAGGAAAGTCAAGGGAGCACTATTTCCTTTTAATCCCCATCTCCCCTCCTTTTAAACAGTCAATTTCACGGTGAGAATGTCTGGCAAGTACGACTCCAGACTGATTTGAGTCCGCTTTCTGTGCTCAAAAGTTAGAATCATTGAACCACAGAATGTGTTGAGTTGGATTGGACCCATCAGGATCATTGAGTCCCAGCTCCTGGCCCTGCAAAGAACATCCCAAGAATCTCACCATGTGCCTGAGAGCGTTGTCCAAACTCGCCGCATTGATTTGTTGGGGGTTTTTTGTGCCTCAGCAGGTGTCTCATTTATTATTGTCTTCTGTCACCCGAATATCAGGATTTCCTTCCTTTAACACATCTGCAGACACTGCTGTGAGACAGGAATCTGGTCTTTTACTGCTTATTTAAATCATGTCTATTTCATTCCAATTTGAGGATAGGTTTTTCAGTGACTTTTAACAGACCAGGTGCGGTATTTCATTCTTTTGCAAGTTTTCCTCAATTTGACTGGTTTTCATGTTTTTGTCTAATAGATCTTCCATGTTGGTACTGATTTTCCCTTGCAAAGGTGCCACATTTATCCCAAATACTTGCTGTTAGCTGGGTTTTCAGGGTGCAATTAACCACTGTAAAGTTCCCTCAGTGTTTCTGCTGCTGCTTTGACATGTAGTGTCTGTTCTCTGGGATCCCAGTTATTTTGTTTTGCTACTGTCGTTATGTTCTTAATTGGGGTTCTGCCTTCTTCCATTCTTTGCCCATCCTCTGATTCCTTCACCAGTTTGTTTCAATTGCAGTGTCTGCTCCTCGGGAAGTCGCAGCTGGTCTGTTATTTTCCTCTGTAGCTTGTTTCATTTTCCCAGTAGCTGTATGGATCTCATACGTCTGCCAAGCAGGATCCAAACCACTGGGGCTGTGGAGACCCCTGGGTTTCACCTGGAGCTGCTCACTTAGTGACCCTTGCAAATCAGACTGCTTATTTGGTTGCTGGAATCTGAGCTTGATTCTTAGTAATAAGTTTCTTGAAAGCTTTTACAATGCTTTTTATTTCTTGACTTCCAAACATAAGAATTTTAATATTAATCAGGTGCATTCTAGTCCCTAAGAGCTCCTGTAACTTCAGTGTCTGACTGTATGGATGAGCTCTGTGTTCCCCATGGCCTGTTGGGGCTGGGAAGGGACCTCTGTGTTCCTCATGGCCCATTGCCTTCAGCTGGAGCCCCCTCCCGTGCGAGCTCTGTGCAGAGCTGTTCTGCCTCTGGGGGTGGGCAACCCGGGGGCCGCAGTGCAGGGCTGAGAGACAGCTCCACTGGGGCAGTGTCAGCTTTCCCTGGTCTCCGGTTTCCCTCCGGCTAAGTGTTTGTTTTAAGTAAACAAATGCGTGTAAGTAAACAGTCTCAAATATCCAGGCGTTTGGGTAAACTCCAGCTCCATCTTCAGGAGCAAGAGCTTGGCTGCTCAGCTCAGTCTGGCTCACTCTGTCCCACTTTTAGACCAGGCAGAGATGTCAGTAGTCCGTTAAGTAAAGGCAGAATTTCCTTACTGGAATTTGTAATAAACTTAATTATTCACTAGTTTTTTAAAATAGAAATAGATTTAAAAAATAATCTGTACCATTTTCACAGTTTTCATTTTCTGTAGGCAGAAGATTCATCCAGGGTATTCTAGCACTAAAAAATGGTAGTATTTCTAAGGGTTCCTGAAAAGAACATTGCCCAAGTATGGATTGATAACCCAAATCTGGGAGGATAAGGATACCTGTAAATATTAGCACGATCCATCAAGCAGTTCAAAACAGCGTCAGCATCTCTTTATAATCTCAATGATTTGCTTTCTTCTAAACCCTTGGTGCTTAACGCTGAACTTAATTGCAGTTTGAGTAGATGCATTTATGTGCATCTACTGACAGGAATAACCAATCCAACAAAGGTGTCTTGTTTATTCTTGATTCCACCTTTGTGGCATTTTATATTTGATACATGGAGCACCGAGTATAATAAACACGCAAGCGCTGGCTGTTCTGTAGTGATACTGTCACAAAATAGTTCCTTAAATTCAAAAAGTATCACCATTTGAATGATTTGATTGGTAAATCTGAGTGTCTGGTGGTATGGTGAGTGTCTCTTGTTGATGCTTTCAAGAAACCTTGGATCATCCAGCTGAGCGTGCTGCAGCCTTGAGAGGGAAGCACCAGGGCAGGTCATGGTCCTGGTTTTACTCGGGCACCCATTTCCTCCCTTCAAGCAGAGGCTCTGCTGCAGTTCCACTCCCCGACATTGTACCTGTGTGATGCTCTTTCTCCCAGTTTCGAGCACGGAACCGTGAAATTGTTTGCATTGGAAAGGGGCTTAAAGACCACCCAGTTCCACCCTCTGCCGTGGGCAGGGGCAGCTTCCACTAGGGCAGGTTGCTCTCTGCCCTGTCCGTCTGAATCACTGCTGATTCCGTGCAGCTTGGTTTTACGGTTCAAAACAATTATAACCACTGCTTCAAATTAATTCCTGTTGCGCTTCCTGTCAGCCTCCAGGGGTTAGTTGCAGCCGGTCTCTTCCAAACCTCTCGGCTCCCGGTTTTCCCTGACCGGCTTTGGTGAAGTGCCACGGGCACGCTTGTGGGCAGGAGCTGTGTGGCTGCAGGTGGTTCTTGCCCCAGCAGGGACAGAGCTGCAGGGAATGATCTCTGCTGTCATGGGCAGGGTTTAGCTGAGCACGTTCAAACACTGGTTTTCAGTGGGTCAGTAGCTTATTAGAGTTCTGGGCTTTCACCAAAGACCATTCCACTAGAAGTGCTTGGAGGTGCTGTTGATACCCAGTTCAATGACAAATTCCTTCTGCAATGCTCTTTGGCTGTACAACTGTAGGCCATTAAATCCGATGTCTTCTTTTGCAGTGACCCGTACGTGAAACTTTCCTTGTATGTAGCAGATGAGAACAGAGAACTTGCTCTTGTGCAGACAAAAACTATCAAAAAGGTATGTATATGCTCTTTTTATTTTTAATTCCATGGCTTTGGAAAGCTTAAGAGCACTGGAACACAACTGTATAACATAATGCAGCACTAATTAAAATGGTTACATACACGTATAGCAACTGGATAATGTGTTTTTTCCTAAACCAAAATCAGAGAACAAGTGCCTGCACCTCAGCGTGTCTGGCTTGGAGACAACACCTAACATGTTGCATATTGTTCCCTGAAGCTTGGCTTATCAAATCCCACAGCACCATTCACAGGTTCTTGTTTCAAATTCAAATTTTGTTGAAAGACATGGCTGAAATAAAGAACTGAGAAATTTTGCTTTAATTATCATTTATCCTTATTTGCTTTAATTATCATTTATTTAACTTTTTAGCAAAAGTGATCATTCTGTTCAAAATTTCCATTTTCAAAATATTTTCCTGTTATGGGAATTTAAAACAACCAGATGACAGAGGATATATTGTAAGAAAAGCCTGGGATTTCTTACATTTTTCATTAGAACCAGCATTGAGTTTTATTTCATTTCTCAATTTTAGTTCACACAAACAAAATTCTACCAGGGGATATTTGTCATTATCACGACTCTGAGATTTTTGTAAAGATACTTTTTTTTTGTTTTGCTGGTATTGGTGGCAGAGAAGAAAGTAGTTATAAGCTGTATGAAAAGTAAGGAAAAGAAATGAGATGAAACCTCATTTTTTATGGAGGTATTTAGAATCAGCAGGGGTTCAGTTGAAATCATTGCTGCAAAACAGAATAGTGAGGAGAATTTTGTTATTGAAAACACAGATTGGAATGATGCGGTTCTAAAATCAGGACATTAGGCGTCATGAGAAAGCCAGTGTGGAATTCTGGAGGTGTGGAAGATCCAAGCAGAGTTTGTCCCAGAACCAGGGCATGTTTGATGTGGAAAAGGAATTTTTCAAAGACTTCCTGGTTAGCTGTTGGTGCTTGTTTTGTTTCCAGGACTGCGTCTGCCTTTTTTTGCTCTTTCTTCTCACTGTCAGTTAAAGCCCAGACGTTCTCAGTCATTTCTGTAACAGTGGTATTAACTCATGTGTTGGAAAGTTCTAGCTGGTAATTTCTGCTTTGAATTGTTACATTTCATCTCAGGGCAGAATTCTCCCTGTGCAAGCTACAGTCCTCTATTTTGTAAATGGCAAACATCATTAGCATATCTCAATTTGGGGTTAAATTCATTAATAAAAAACACTGAGTGCAGTCAGTCTCAGGAATGACTGACTGCTACTCCTTCAGCTCTATAACTGTGTCTAACCCTTCACAAGTTTCTCATTTTTCTCCTCATTTTTGTGTTCCTCGGTTGAATGGGTTACTCTGCAGCACTGCCTTGCAGGAGTGCTTTTGAGAAAGCAGAAGGAACTGCAGTGTCCCCTTTTTGTTCTCCTCTTCCATGACCTGTGCCATTGTCTGATCTGTATCCTGCTGCACAGCTGGACTGTGCCTCTGGAAGCACTTCATTATAGCCAAAGGGGTTAAATGCATTGTTTTCTTACTCTGAAAAAACAAAGTTACCAGAAAAATGTCATGTGGCACCACCTACCTGGGTTGAGTTTGAGGCTTTTTATCTCAATTTGTCTCCCTCTGTAGTTAAACCAGCTGTAAGGTTTGATTAATGCTCTGTTCTTCGTTTTGGAGCTGTGCTTGGAATGCCCTGCTGAAAAGGTTCTCTCTGGGGTAGGGAAAGCTGGATTTCCAGTTTGCTGGCTCCCGATCATGTAACGTGGTCAGTGTGTTCTTTAAATTCCTGCTGGAATTTAAAAGTTGAGATGAAGATTATCCAGTTTCTTCAATTTCTGCACCTTGACTGCGCTGAGCTCCTAAGACTTCCACCTTTCCCATATGGAATATTAAAAATAGTTTTCCATCTCTGAGAATGCCCATTCTCTCCATTGAGCTCCAGGAGCATCATTTCTCTCCATGCCCTTCTTTTCTGTGTAGGGTTGAAAACCCTTTTTGAATACCCGAGGAAGATCTAGCTCAGCTTGACTCCTGGCAGTCCTTTATGTGAGCAGCACTTGCCCTTTTTAGGATGTAGCTCTTCTTGAGGTTGAGTTTGTGTTACTGTTTCCCTGCTCATGACCTGTTTGGAGCTATCGCTGCAATTCCTTCTCCTTTGCTGGCACTCAGATGTTTGCACTTTCTGACTCGGCCCACTGAGAGTGGGACCTGTAAAGGTGAAAGAAATTTCTGTGAGTTACCAGGCATTTACCGAATGCCATCTGCTGCCTCTTCCATCAGATTTCCCTGAACTCTATGGTTAAGCAGCATACAGAATTAATGGATTGTCAATGGGCAGTCGTGCCCTCGAAACCAGTGTTAAGTCAGGCTTTGTTTGGTAAATTGTATGTACCCTCTCTTGCCAACAGCAGTAGCATTTGATGAATACAAGTGTTTCAGGTGTAACATTGTTTTCCTCACTGCTTCATTTTAATTATTTTTTACTAAGTACATTGTGCTCCTTCAGGGAAAAGAGCTGAAGGTTTCTCTGTGCCCACAAGCCCATCCCTACCCTTCCCCTCATGGATTCACCTGCCCTTTACAGTGGTCTTTTCCTTCAGGAAGTATTTCCTGCTCTGCCATGAGGTCCTGTATTCCCAGTTTGTAGAGAAGCAGTGTAGTCAGCCCCCATGTCCTGCACATGAGGAATCTATTGGATCTGTAGCAAGGAGTAAGATAAACAGCCAAGATTCCCCTTCTCTGCTAGAACAGAATTGTCGTGGGTGTAAAGCCAATTTTTCCTGTCAGCTCTGCCCGTAAATCTCTGCTGTGTGAGAGCATGAGGGAATGATTTGGCATGAGCACAGAAACATTGGACATATTGTCCAATTGTTTTTATACTTACCCAAGCTTGGATTGCCCAAATTACTGTTTGTAGTTCTCATCTCTTTTTGATCAGTTTATTATGTCATGCTTGAGCTCACTTCAGCTTGCAATCTGTATGCATGTTTATTCTGTGCATTTTAGTCAGGTTGTTAAAATTAAAATCCTTGGGTCGGGAGGAGATTGGACAAATATCTTACTTATTCCAAGGAATAACCTTTCTTCTTTTTTCTTTTATTTTTTTAATTTTTCTGTTTATTTCACAGTACTAATCTGAGCATATTTTTGTAGCCCTAAAGTTACCTTTGTGTTTAAAATGTACTTTTTTTTTTTATCTGGATTTAAATGAATCTTGAGAATGAAATGTGTCTTCAGGTTTTATTTCTATATGTTCTCAGTGATTTGTCTTTTAATCATCAAATCCTATTTATATTTAATGTCTATTTTAGGATCATCTGACTCAAATATCCTCCCACATTTGGTTTACTCAATAGAGAATTTCTAGATGGCAATATATTTTTCCATTTCTTTCATTACATGCTTTTCTTTCTCTTTTATTTCCCTAGAAAACTGTCACTTGCATGTATGTTCTCATAATCGCACACCAGAAAACTTAAAGAAATGTTAGCATGTAAATATTGTTATTTCTTTTACAGACACTGAACCCTAAATGGAATGAAGAGTTTTACTTCAGAGTAAGTTCCTCCTTATTTGTGGTCGTTATTAGAACATACCCAGCTAATCTTGCTCTCTATTTGTTGTTTATATGTTTACTTCAAGGACCTGCTTGCCCTGATGTGCTTGCTGCTGTGTTTCTGTGGGGAGGGAATGCTCAGCAGGAATTGGCTCCAGGTTACTTGGAAACTATTTCCCAACCTGCCATTATATAAACGTGGAGGGCAGTAACTTTGCTACTCGGTTGCAGGCAGTATTTTTCCAGAGAACAATTACTGACTTTTAGCAGAGCTGTAGCTTCCACAGAAGCAGGTCAGGTGGAATTTCAGGGGGTTTTGATCTCGAGCAGTGCCTCAGGGCAGATGCTGGGAGCTGCCTCCAGGTTGGGGAGCTCTGGGAGGGCAGTGCCACCAGTGGAATGTTCAGTGCACAGGCCTCAGCTCGTGGGAATGCTTGGTGGGACGCAGGCACCAAACAGCTTCTCTGGGGTTTGCAGCTGAGCAATGCAGATCTAAAATCTCAGGAAAAGGGAATGTGCAACACTGCTGCAGAACCTCTGCTATAGTTCATAGATGCTCTGGAAAACATCTTGGAAGTCCTCAGCAATAATGGGACCTATAAAGTGATTTGCACCCTATTTTCTGTGTCACAATTCTCTGATTTTCTCAAAACTGAGAAGTCTGTCTCCAGCCCACAGAATTATCAGTGTGTTGTGGATATTATTTCTAAATTTTCTTAATTAAACATGCTGATCATAGTAACCTGGCATGCAAAGCTTTTCTGAAAAAATGTATCAACTGGATCAAACACTGTAAAACGTGTTGTTGTTTAATAGCAGCTGTTTTGTCTTTCTGACAGAGTTCTTTTTATGTTTGATTTTGTCCTTGTAAATGTTGGTAGTCTTTCTGCTCCAATTTAAATAAATAATCTTCTGGAGGTATATTTGCTGTTTTCAGGTGCTGGGGAGACTTGTGTTGGGTGTTCCAAGGGTGTGTGGGCTAAATGGGCTAGAGCTGGTGAGCAACAGACAGTCAGAAACACATCTGTGTTATGAAATGTGAAATTCTGAAGGAAATGCAGCAAAACTCTTGCTCCTCACCAATCAGTCGATCAGTCAGGGAGCCCTGGTAGTCTGTCCAGCCCGGGCCTGGGGGTGCTCTGCCAGGGAAATGCAGTAACTGAGCACAGCAAATAGATGCTTTCATGTCAAATCCAGGCTCTTCCCAGTTGCAGAAAGGTTCTGGTGCTCCAGTTCAAGCAAAGATTTACATCAGACCTGTTAGTCCTGTCCTGTTTGCCTTGGTTTGATTGCTGCCTGAGCTAGTACCCAGAGATTGTCATTGTCCAGCTACTGAGCTTCCAGTGACATTTGGATTTTCTCACAGGTAAACCCAACCAACCATCGGCTCCTGTTCGAGGTGTTTGATGAAAACAGACTGGTGAGTGCTTGTCTTGCTTGTGTTACACTAATCACGAGGCTCTGTGTGCCACAGCTGATAGAAATACAACACAGCTTAAAGGTGTCTTTAGTCTGTTGTTTCGGTGAGCGTGCCAAGAAACACAAATGGATGCATAAAACCCTTTTGATTTTGGGACTAAAAGGGCGCTGAAGTAGTGCCCTTCTGGGTCAGACCAAAATGATCCTCCTCACCCGGTCCTCTGACAGCAAAACCCTCCCTCTGTCCTTCTGTAGGCCTCCACTTGAAACCAGTAAAGTCCAGACCTTTTTAGCCATTGATTAAGCAGCTACTTCAGTCCCTGATCATTTTAATGTCCCTTTCCAGTCCTTTAATGCTTCTGCATCTTGCTTTGGGAGGTGGTTACCAGAGCTGCGCCTTGTGCGCACAAAGCACGTGTGGAGCTTCGAGGTCACGGCAGAATGATGCTCTGTGGGGCTTCAGTTCTCTGCCTCACAATGCTCACGTGTTGCTAGTGGGTTTAGTCTTTGCCTGCATTTGGCTGATGCAGTAGCTCTTCTGGAGGAGGCTTTCACCATCTGACTGCTGCTAAGTTCTGTCGCAGTTGTGATCCATGGGAAAAGTGAGAGTGTCCCTCTGTACATCCGGGGTTAAATGTGCCAGTGCGGTGGCACGCTAGTGGATGGCTCTTGGGGGTTTGCCTTTTGAACACTCTAACACCATCTCCCTGTTCATGAGGTCAGGAATTAACCTTTTCTGGGCTGAGGGCAGCACAACCTTTACTAAACTTGTTTACTTTCTGAAAATTAGGATCAGAGCTGCAAAGACACTTTCATTAAAAAAAGACAGTGTAGAAGCATCTGTCTTCAACAAATAGGTTCTTTCCTTCTATCTTCCTAATAAATAAAGAGCAAAGAAAACCATGCAAGCTGTAATCTGGGGAGAAAGAGGATTTGGTGGCCGAATGACTGAATCTTTCCTCAGGAGGAAGCAAACTGGTGAACCGGTGGCACTGGTTCGTGGGCTGACCCAGGAGCATATTCATTTGTATATACTGATCATAATGGCCACTTGCACTATTCAAGCTGCCCTGTGCCCTTGGAATGCAAAGGTGCCACAGGAACAGGGAGGTGGGTTAGAGAAAAACTCGTATGCAGTGACAGCTGGGAAATGACAGGTTTGGGATGCTCATTTCAGACACACTGCTTTGGATTTTCAAATCTGGGGGTGCAGTACTAGCCTTACCCTGGCGGATTCAGCACTTTTTATTGTTGAACCGATTTGCGTGTGTTCTCCTTCTGGTCCTACCTCCAAAGTCAGTCTGTCCTTGGGCTTGGAACCTCCTGAGCAAGGTAGCACCTGGGGTTAGGAGCCATGGCTTTCCTTGCAGGAGGTCTACGGCAAGGTGACTGCTTTGGGGGGTTTGGAGTAGCAGGTTTCCATCAGGTTTGCGTTTATAGAATGAGGAAACACTGAACTGGTTATTTTGGCTTTACTCTCACATTCTTATTGTCAATACTTAAATGGCTTTTATTAGAAGGACTTTGTTCCTTCTTCCTGGTCCCAAACTACCAAAGCGCGCTCTGTCTCTGCAGGTGTCCTTGCCTTTCTGTTCCCCAGTCTCAACAGAGTAAATGTGATGCAGCTTTTTTTGGGGTGCAGAGACCGTGTTCTTGAGTAATATGTTTTAGCTGAAAAATGAGATAAAATAATACCAACACCTGTGCTTCTACAAGGCAGTCTCCAAGACCCTCGCTGTGTGGAAGTTGTTCACATTTTTGTTGTCTCATAATCCACATAAAACAATGTGGGATTGTGCTGGCTGCTGGCAGTTTGATGAGTTTGAGCTACCATTGCTCTTGGGATTGGTAATTTTCTGGCTTTTGAAAGCGAGCCGCTTGCAAGCAGAGTTCAGATGTCTATGCAGAGGACTGACCCGCCGCATACAGGTTCTCAGAGCTGTTGACAAGATTTAGGCTTTCCAGTTCTCCCAGGGAACAGCTGTCCAGGCCCTGAGGTGAAGCTGCGCTTCTGGTTAACCAGAGTTTCTTTTCTGGTGTGTGCTAAGGAGTGTGTGCACCCTTCATGAGTGAGTGCCCTCAGGGCACAGAGCATCTGATTTAGGGGGATTGGTTCCCATTCTGGTGTATCCTGTCTGCCTGTCCTTCTCTTGAGCTCCTCTGGCTCTCAGAGTGTAACTGTACTCTGTGCTGGCAGTGCCACGCGTGGTGGCATTGCTGACTCCCTTACTGGAGGCCGGCCAGGAGCAGGCGGCTCTGCGCAGGGTCTGAGACAGACCGGTACAAATGGACATGCAGCACCCAGCTCTGCTTTTCCCTCACCTGTACTGCCTGGTAAGTCTGGAAAATGAGCTTTGTGTCTTGCTGTCCTGCGCGTGTGTGCTGGTTTTACTGTGTGAGAGATCTTTGCCGTATGTACCATTGCTTTGTTTGTAATTTGTAGTTACTCAGAGGGGAGTGCGGGTTGTATTGCTGTTGGGGCTTTTTAAAGGCAGAAGTTTGTTGCTTAATTGTGTTATGAGCACGGTTAAAATTGAAAGCATAACCGTGTTTCATTTATTCCTGCTCTGCCATGACAGCCCAGAGCTGTAACACGTCAAAATGTTATGCTTGAAAGAATTTTCCTCATTTGCATGTGGTGTTGACTTAAACTTTTAACACAAAATGGAAGTGGTTTTGTTGTAGTTGCATTTTTCTGCGAGTGCTTTCTCCAAGCGTGCCCTGTGAATCTGATGTGGTTTAGATTTATAGCAGTGCTGAGTGTATTTGCTGCCTCGGTCAGCTGCGAGAGCTCTCCCGCTGGGGCCACTCCTCCCTGATGGAAAAGGAGCAGCTGGGAAGGTGCTGTTTCAGGCGCTTGCTGGCATTAAAGAAAAAAAAAAAAAAAGGAAAAAACAAACTCCTCACACACTTACATTGGAGAGGGGGAACCAGGCCACGTGACTCCCACCATCCTACCCTATGTCACCGTGTGTGTAGGAGCACTGACTGCTCCTGCCCAATCATGCCTGGAATGCTGCTTGCCACTTAGGCTATTTCTGCTATCTGTCGCTCCCAGGGCTGCAGTGCTAACCATTTGGCAGATGGGACACTTTTTCTCGGAGTTTATGCCTTTGGTTTTTAACTTCTGGCAGTGCCTGAATTGTTGCTGTTCTCCCTCTCCTTTTCTCCTCTCTGTAAAACCATGGCCCATCGGCTGCGGTTTCATTTTGGCTCTGGGAGAAGCAACACAGCCCCCGAATCGGAGATCCTTGCCCGGGAGAGAGAAGATGACTTTTTCATGGCATTCCACACCTTGCCAAGGAGAAGCAGCCCTCACGCGTTCTCGCGGCACGGAGCGGATTATGGCGGCGATGGAGATCCGCGCGAAGCGGGCTCCTTGAAAAGGAGCACATCCATGTTTATCCCGCAGCTGCTGAACGGCCTCGACACGCGCCCCACCAGGAGCTCGTCCGTGCAGATCTCGCTGCAGCGCAAAGCCGCCGACGGCTGCGCCGACGAGAGCGCGGCCCCGGAGTCGCCGGAGGAGACGCTTCCCTGTAAATTCTCAGACCTCAGGGAGCGTTACGCGTCCCCCGTTGAAAACCACTCTTCTCCCAGCGCTCCCCAGGTGACTCCTGAAAGTCCTTCGCCCAGGCTGCCGGAAGAGTTAGGGCAGCAGACAGATGGAACTATTTGCAGTAACCGTAGAATATTTTGTAATATTCCTACTAAAAACCAGGGTGAGGAGGCTCTGCTGACTGCCCAACGAGAAGAAGCAAGTGAAGCGGCTTCAGGTTTAAACATAAGTGGTGTGAGGATTCAGCATCGGGCCTCAAGTGCAGATGTGCCTCAAGTTACTCTACTTCCCTTTGGTCCTGAGGCCCCAAATAATGCTCCCAGCCCTGAACCCCGGCGCTGGTCCTTGCAGCACGTGCCAGATCTATCGGCAAATTCAGGGAAAAAGTTCTTTGTTCTCCAGTTACAGCAGCCACAGACGAGCGGTACAGGCACCGGAGGTGGAGGGAACTTCGGCTTCACTGGAACAAAAGGGGACAGATTGGCCAGGTACCCTCGGATACGGCTGGAAAGGAGTACTTCCTACCCTGTCCAGCCACCAGCAGAAGGAATTAGCCCCACAGGTGGTGGGCTGAATTCGGAACTGCCTGGAAACAGCAGGAACAGGGCAGAAATGCTTACAAGCAATTCAGTAGAGCGGATGCCTCAAGGGCAGGGATGCTTGTTTAAAATCAGACCAGATCAAAACATGAGGCAGCAGCACTTCAGGATTCTTGTCACGCGTGGGGCTGAAGAACAAAGTCAGGGTGTTGGTAAGGAGGGTCGTGGCACCCCTGGTCCTACGGCAGCTGGCACCGCAGTAAGTATGATGCTGAGTGTGCTGTGCTGGTAAAACACAGATTGCCTTACAGAGGCTGCCAGACTGGAGCCAACTGCAGCACTTCCACTGCGAGTGCTGGAATGTTCTGCATTTCTGTGGAGCAAGCCACGAATCATCTTTATTTCTAATCTAATGTAACTTTGCTCTCAGTTACGATTGCATCCAGTACAATATTTTCAGATCTTACTGTCACATGTTTCTTAATTCGCTGTTACGTCAGCTGGAAAGACTTTGTAAAATCAGAGCGTTCACATAGCAAATGAAACGTTCCTGTTAGTTTAGTTGGCTAAGACCTTGCTGCATGGAGAACTCTTCATGTGCTCTGGTTTTAAAAACAAATACTTTGGCACTTTCTAAGTGTAATGGACACGTGTACCTCTGCACACGTTTAAAATGTGTATTGTAATGAAATAGTTGGTAAGACTGTGGGAATCTTAGGGTAATTTCAATCAAAATACTTACTTAGTTAAGGTACCAAGAAGTCTGGGGAAAAAGTAATCTCTGTTATAGTAATTTTTCTTTCCTCCTTCTGGAAGTGAAAAACATGTCATGGTTTTTGTATGCCACACGTCCTGATCAAAGTCCAAGTGCGAGTGGCTCGGCACAGCTCTGTAAACAGTCTTGTTTGGATTTGCCTTGATTTGGCGTTAGGATGGCAAAATTAATCTTCTGGGTTTGCTTTGTTACAGCGGGTGAGGATTGATGGTGGATGTTTTTCAGCCACTTTTTCAAAGCCCAAAGTAGGAACGAAACTGAAGGGTTTAGATTAGTCATTTGCTTAAATTGCTTTGCTGTGCAATCCAACACGGCCCACTCGAGTTCCCAGCTCAGGGATGCTGTATTTAGCATAGCGAGCTCTGCCTCCAGCTGTGGCACGGTCGCTGAGGAGATTTCAGGCTCCATGGTTCCTGTGCTCTCAGGCACTGAAATGCAGCACAGGGACAGCTGCTCCCTGCAGCAAGGCCAGGGGTGACTCTGCAGCTTTCCCGTGGAATAGTTTATGGGCCCTGTGTTTTTCCAGCCTTCTTTGGAGCTCTTCAAAGAGTAAAATAAAAAGAAATCCCTTGCTGGTACAGGTTTAGTTCTAGGACACATAAGGGAGCAGAAAAAAGTATGTGTGATTGTCCCTTTGCTCTTTATTATCCCTTGCTCTTTTCCAAGATCAGCTGTTCATGGAGACCCACCACAGCCAGTTCTAGAAGTAGCTGTGGGATGTCAGACCTAGCACAGAGGCAGCAGAGGTTTGCAGAGATGTGCCCTGGGGTCTGTGCAGCCATTCTCATTTTCCTAAAGGATCTCCCTCTCAAAGTCCCTGCTTTCATTCTCCCTGTAGTAACAATTCCCATCCCAAAGACATGCTTCAGTGTTCCCAGAGGAGAATGAGGAAATCTCTGCCCCTGGGCTCTTGGTTTGAGTGACCGTGAGGAATGGATTGAGGCAGCCATGCAGCATGGCAGGCACGGAGGCACTTAGCCCACATGGCACTGCACCCTGCAGGGCAGAAACTCTCAAAGGAAAAGAACTAACTGAAACTTAAATGTTTTTTGTGGTGTTTCTCATCTTTGTAGTAAATCCAGAAATCCTGTGGGTAGAGGTGAGAGACTGGGCAAGATGCCATGGGAAGTGTGGCGAATGGAAGCATTTTGGTGCAAGTTTTGTTGCATTTTTTGACCACAGACCATTCCTTGTTAAGGTGCCAGTTTTAATCTGTCCCACAGAAGTTTGTTTGAAAGATCTATGATGTGAGTAACAGAGTGCCTGAAGTATCTGATCTCTTAAGCTGAGGGGAGAGGTTGCCATGGTTTATAGTTGCTGGTGTGAAAAAAAATCATTGTGGTGTGTCCCAGTGCAAGAAGTTGATGCGTATGTGATTGATATAGGGCCTGGCCGGGGCTGGGAGCAGCAGCTGCTGCAGCCTGATTTATCTCAGAGCAAACATCCGAGCGGGCGTCTGCAGTCCTGCTGCTCCGAGTGGTTGTGACCTTTCAAATATCTGCTCTTTTAGACAAGTGCTTTGGGGCAGGCAGGATGTCTTTCATTACCAGACAGAGTAAAATATTAAGTAAAGGCTAAGCTTATGTCAAACTGTGAAGAATTTTATTTGGAAGCCTTGTTGCGAATTCTTTCGCCTGCTCTGATATTTTACATGCCTTGCAATAGAACGTCTGTGCACTGTGCATATCCCACATACTGCTGTTGTTTATCACTGGGGGCTGTGAGTGCAGAGCTGGATTTGTGGGAAACACTTCAAAAATGTATTGGACAACTGTTGGAGAGAGCTATTGGAGATGACAAAGGCATCTTTGTGAGCAAAATACAACGTGCCCTAACAAAGTGTTGCAGGAGTAGGACTGGAGTGCATTTAGTAAACAAACAGAAGCGGCTCCTCTGGGTTCTGCAAGCCTGCATTTCTCACAGCTCAGCTCTTCCTCTCCTTTCTTAGAAATCATTTTAGAATAAATATTGTTACGAAAGTACAGAGAATCTATTTATGCTCCAAAGATACCAGCTGGGATTGGGATGCATAAACCAAAAAGAGCAAGCTCAGGTAAGAGGAAAGGGAGCTTCCTCTACTGGCAGAGGATTGGAGCAAGATGATCCCTTGCAGCCCACCCCATCCTGGGATCCTCTGACAAAGGCGGTTCAGCAGTCACAAAGGCCTGAGTGCTGCACTGCAGGGTGCCTGGCACACCGGCGTGGGGCACCAAAGCTCATCCCAGGAGCCCCGTGCCAAACCAGGGGCTGAGTGCCTGAGCTCTGCCTAAATCACTGCTCTGGCAGCACTTCCTTTCTGTCAAAGCAGCGCTGGGTGAACATGTGCAATGCACATGATGGCTTTCGTACAGACTCCATAGAAGTGGTTAAAAAATTCATCTGAGGAACGTGGAACTCAGTGGAGTTAAGGTACTGCAAGTGCTGCTCCCAGGCTCTGCCACTCCCAGGGGCTGTGACATCCCCAGACACGCCTTGCTTGACTTAAGATGTGTCAGTGGTGGTCAGGGGTCATTTTTATCACCCATAGCAGAGCCAACTGCTGTTAATAAAGCTGTGCAGGGGAAAGGCTGTGTTTGCTGGAGTCCTTCTCTGAAATTGGTAATCAGCCACTGACAATTACAATGGAGACGAGGAAAAAAAACATTTATCCTTTTTCAGTCATATCATAATGTATTCTACTGCACAGTGGATTTTGACAGTTTATTTTTCTAGAGGGGATGGATGCTTCCTTAGTCCTTTCATTCCACTCCCCATTTTTCTTGGTTTCAGTGACACCCCTTCAGGACAGAAGGATTGCTGGTAACCCCTTTGTACCTTTGTGACGTCCTGTTGTTTGGAAAAGATTTCGACCAGGGCAAAACTTTGGAAAGAACAGATAGCAGTCCATGCAGAAAATCATTACTACAAGGCAAGTTTAAAACCTGGAACCATCCTCTTTTCTTACCTCATTGTGAGACCTGTGAGCAGAATCAGTTCATATATATTGAGGTTTGTTTATTTGTGAGTTTGACCTAAGAGAAAGCAGGTCAGTGGGTTTGCTGGTGGACTTAGAGGAGCTGCTGGGGACAGTTTTGTGGTGTACAGTGTACTGTGTTACTCACACAGTATAGCTGATGTTAAGTCATCTATGTAAAAGATGCGTGTTTCTGCTCTATCCAGAATTAGAAATGTCTGTCTAAAGAACTCAGCACTTCTGTAGACCTTTCTTGCGCAGGGAAAGCCTCCTGCAGGATTTCTGCCTTGGTTGGACTGTGATTGACATCAGCTCTACAGGAAGTTCTGTTCAGGAATGCATACAGATTCTTCCTGCAGAAGAGGCTGTCTGGCTGACCCATCAGCTGTGTCTGTAGTCAGGAACTGTCAGGAAAGGGGTGTGATCATGACATACTCTGTCACACGTTAGCAAATAAAAGGGAAAATGTGCCAAATAACTCACCCTATATGTTGATGTTTACTGTTAGCCTGGTTTGGGTCAAAGGCTTCTGACGTGCTATGCTCCAAGATTTTCATAGTCTGTGACGTGGAAGCCTTGGGACAGCATTCTCTGCCCTTATCCATGTGTTTCCAACTTCTTGTCTGTCTCGGATCCAGTGGGTTGGAAAGGAATTCTCTGACTCTTTCCTGAGTTCTTACAAGGCACCAAATGCTTTGTATATTGCTGATCAGCACAAAGAAAACTGATGGGAATCTTCATTGATTCAATAAAACAAAAAAGGATTTCCCCCCTTCAAATCACCAGGACCAGACGTGACTGTTATTTGGTGGTTAATGCAGTTCAGGGAGGGATCTTGGTTTTCTCCTCGAGCGTTGTCCTTCTTGCCTGTGCCACTCCTGTGCTCAGTCACCAGCAATGTTCAGCTCTTCGTTTAAATCACTCATCTCCCACTGTCCAGAGACTCTGGCCCCACGCTGGTACATTTTTAGGAGTTGAGTTGGTATGGGTTCACATATAGTTCCCGAATCCCAAGTCTAAATGTCTGCCAAGTCCAAGGAATAAATAGACAAAAATGGGACAAATCCTGTTCCTAAGGAACTTGTCTCTAACTGCCCACCTGCCTGGCCTGTTTCCACGGGGATGATACTGGAAGCAGCAGTTACTCCATTAGGATCTGACATGCAGAATGAAAGCAAAGTGGGCGTTGGAGACTGGCACAGAATCAGGATGATTTGGGTTGGAAGGGACTTTAAAGTTCATCCTGCCCTGGGCAGGGACACCTTCCACTATCTCAGGTAGCTCCAAGCCCTGTCCAGCCTGGCCTTGGACACTTCCAGGGGTGGGGCAGACACAGCTTCTCTGGGCAACCTGTGCCAGTCTCATTGCCCTCTGAGTAGAGAATTTCTTCCTAATACCTGCTCTAGACCTCTCCCCTTTTCGTCTAAAACTGTACCCCCTTGCCCTATCACTGTGTGCCTCTGCAAAAAGTTGCTTTCTCACCTTTTTGTAGGCCCTCTTTGGGCACTGGCAGGGGCTCTGAGGTCTCCCTGGAGCCTCCCCTTCGGCAGGTAAACACCCCCAGCGCTCCCAGCCTGGCTCCAGGACAGAGGGGCTGCAGTCTGGGAGCAGCTCCGTGGCCTCCTCTGGACCTGCTCCGGCAGGTGCACAACTTTCTTTCGCTGAGAATCCTCACCTAGATTCAATACTGCAGGTCTTCCTTCTGTCTGTGTCCCTCTCAGGCCAGCTCACCTGCACTGGCATTCTTGGGAGGCAGGTGTGTGGCAGGTTGGTGAGGAAGGTGCTTGGGCACCTTCCAGAGTCTGCTTTCTCCTCAGAGCTGCTCAGGACTGGTGCGGTTCAAAGGCTCTTCCTTCTGGACTGCACGTGTTTGAGTTCGCAGTCCTACTTCAGGGAGTGCTACCTGGACTCTGTCAGGCATCTCTAGAAAATAATTTGTGTGGCCTTAGCTGGAGGTTTAAATGGTTCAAATGAATAGTGCTGTGAATTTCCTGGCTCTCCACTTGCTCTGCGAGGAGTGCAGATGGCCTTCTGGAAAGCCTCTGCTCTCTGCAGATAAGGGCTTTGTTGACAGCTGCAGGTAGAGGATGATGAATTCCATTCCTTGGGTCTCTTTAGCTTTTCTGTTAAGGACAAAATCAGTTGTTCTCGACAAGAAATCACCTGTCTCCCTTCTTAACTCTAGCGTCCATCAGCCTGCAGGCCTGTTCTGGAGCTCTCTGGCTGTTGGGGAGGGGGCACACTCGAACCTGGGCAGAGCAGGAGCTGGTTTTCAAGGCAGGAAGTGCCGAGGACCTGAATAAATCTTGCTTTTTCTCTTCCCCCTTGTGGGTGGAGGACAAATAATTCATGGCAAGTAGTGTAAATTAGCCTGCAGAATTAAGAAACCCATCTGTAATTTTGAGTTGAGTTTTCAGAGAGTCAAGAATTGGCAGGTGCTGTCTTTTTACCTCATCCCTCTGCATTTCCAGAGCTCCCTGGGAATTTTTTGTCAGGCATTTTTCTTTTTCTCCCTGAAAACTATATCTATTGGTATTTCTCTGTGAAGGAACTAGAATAAAACTTTGAGCAGCAGAGATGGAAATAGTATCACTTTTTAAAATAGCAGTAATAAACTCTTTGCTCCTGCATGGAAAATCTGCATGTGAGTTTGGGTACACAGCAATCTCCCAAGTGGAGAATTCATAGTGGAAATGCTGACACGGGTTTAATGCTGCAGGTGCCAGCCAGAGCTGCCTCGGTGCAGATCTAGCCACAGAAAATCACAGATAAGAAACCAGAGAGTGTTGATTGCTTTTTGTGCTGTTCAGCTGCTTTTCTATTTGAGAAAAGCTGTCAAGTAATGATGAATTTCAGAATGTGCATGTTTTGTACACATAAACAGAACTTCTGCATGTGAACTGAAGTTTTTAGTACAGCAGCTATTCCAAAGCCAAGTCCACCCCGTTTAGTTAGTTTCCAGATTAAATCTCATTGTGAATTATATTACTGCATCTCTTCATCTGAAGTCCCATGCTTTTATGCATCTTTTCATCTAATTAGGATAGCACTGGGAGCTTCCAAAAATCAGCAGTTACGTACAGAAAAATAACTCCATTAAACCAGCATGATGACCAGCTGGGTTTTTGTCTCTGAAAGGAATGAAAAAATTAAAAGGGTGTGTGGGAGAGGCTTCCAGAGCTGAAGGCAAAGGAATGAGATGAGTTGTTCAAATAAAATAAAAATTGCACTGTGTGCTGTGGTGCCGAGTCCAGAGCTGTCAGTGCTTTGGTGGAAAGCTGCAACTTCCCTTTCAGCCTGGGCTGGAAATCACAACTTCCAGGCTGTATTTTGTGGATTACAGAAAACAATTTTTACAGCTTTGTTGTAAGGTGGGAGTTTCATCCTCGGTGAGAGAGAGGGGGAGATTCAGCTCTGAATGTCCGTGGCCCGATGCGATGCTCAGCTTTGTCTCATCCCTCCCCGTGGAAAAGGGGAAAGGAGGACCCGAACCCCTCTGGGCTGTGAGCTGAGCTTTGTGGGGAGAGTCGAGCGGCAGTGCCGAAGGGAGGGGATGGGCTCAGCACGGTCGTGCTTGTGGAAGGACAGTGTGTGCTCCCGAAAGGCTGCTTCTGTTTGCCTGGCGGCCATGGGGCAAGGCCAACCTGCGGAGCCCGCTGCGCTCCCTGGTCTCCCCGGCGCTGGGACCCCCCTGCTGGTGCCGTGGCGCTGAGATGTACTGAACATCTGCTCGCTCTAGTGAATTGCATTTGGGAGGGCGTGAGGATTTTCTCCTGATTCCAGGGTGAACGGTACTGTGGGATTATTGTTCAGCAAGCACCTCGACGATGTTTCATTTTAAGACTAATCTTCTGATCTTATTTTATCTTCTTTGATCTTATTTTGATCTGATGCCGACTCTGTGATTGCTTCTCTTACCATGTGTCCGTCGAATAGTCAGTGTCTCTCATTTTTTCTGCCCTTTTTGCTCACCGGTCAGTCGTGCAGTCGCACCTACAGCATTAAAAAAGAACGGGTAAAATGAGAAATATTAGGAATTACACTGCAAGTTGTTTAAAACATAGTTAATTATTAGCTTGGATGTTATGCAGGGCCTAAATATAGTTTTATGAGTCAGCTCTGTGCATAAAAATTGCATCATGAAATAAATTATATTTACATTTTCGAGCGGTTGCCTTGTCTCTGGTGTGATGCTGGACACCAGCAATTTCTGAAAGGGTTTAGTAACACATGAAGTATGAAAAAGAGATTTTCAGTAATCAGTTAATTTGTGGTGACGTTATTTGAGGTCTGTTACATGTTTTTAATTTACTGTGTAAAAATACCTGATCTTAACCGAGCGAGTGAAATACAATTTTTTTTGTTGTTTGCAAATGTGACGAATGGCACGCTGGCTGAGTAGGGAAAACCTTCCAGGAACCATTTCACTGTGGGAACTGGTCTTAATAGATTTGTTTTGGTCTGATGTCACCATTTTTTTAATATCTTTTCGACCTTGCAGCAGCGCCCCAATGCAAATGTCTTAAAGGAAAGCAAACTTTGCCTGCTTTATATGTAGTGAGAGAGCTGAAATCAATCTACTCTTGCTCTTGCCATCCCCCAGTAAGCCTCGCAGTGTTTTTTTTTCCTTAGGGAATTAACATTGCACTGTGCTGGCCTTAGGGCATTTTGTTGTCCCTTAACTAAGGTTCAGTTAAAAAGAGGAGGGAGAGAAGGGTTTCTTGTAGGGGTTTTGGTTGCTGGCCCTGGTAGGCTTGTAAATCCTGTGAATGCAGTGTAAATAATCAACTGCCCAGCTTGGGCCAGTGTAGTAAGAGTGTGAAATCCTTTCCCACGGAATAGGTGCATCTTTATCGCCCCTGATCTCAGTGAAATGTCTCGGTGCTGCCTGGCGCTGCTCGGGATCGCCCGGCAGGGGCCGGCGGCCGGAGGGGCCGGGGCGGCTCCTCGTGCCCCCGGTGCCGAGCTGGCCCTGCCGGGCAGCGTTCGTGTCTCCGGCAGCGACTTCCAGGGGGCCTCGGGCAGGTGACACCGCCTGGGCTCCTTGTGCCAGGTGCGGCCAGAACAGATGCGGGAAGAGGAGGAGGAGGAGGAAAGAATGCGGAGCTGCCGGTTGGCAGCGCCAGCTCCATTCTCCACGGAGCTGATGTGGGACTTGGCACCGGGCGTTCCCTTCCCTTCCCTCCTGCAGAGGGTTCCTGGGAGCTTGGAGCTGGCCAGAACTCTTCCTTGCCTTTTGCTCTGCTCCTAAATTTAATGGGGATTGGCAGTTCTGACCAGTCGTTTGCAGCCCATAGTGCTGGAGTTCTGGCTTTTCTGGTTTTTGCTCTAATCAAATCATTGTGCAGAATTCCAGAATACAAACAAAATAAATTTTTTAAAAATGCGTGTAACAAACTTTTCAAGCTTTTTCCTGTATTCTTGATTTTTCACCCAGAGAGTTCATATTATCAGTTACCCTCTGGATTTTCAGCTGACTGCAATTGAAATTACCCACCGTAAAAAATCTGGCAGGAAATATTAGTGACTGATCCCCGTGAACTAGTCAACATAATCTTGGCTCTCCTTTCTGTTACAAACAAATGCGTTGTTTCTAACCTTGAAAATTGAGCAGGTGTGAATGTTCTTGGTCTCAGCAAGGAAAAAGTACTTGAACATGCCTGGGTGTAAACGATGATTAGTTTACAGAAGTTAGGAGTAGTTACTGTCCACTAATTAGCAGGTTGGTGGCCTAGGCATTAAGTCCCTTTACTGTCCCCTCTGGTCAGTCCACAGCCATGTTTCCCCTCAGGATTCTGATTGTTACCCCATGGAACAGAGTCTCATGTCACAGAAAAGTGGCCTTTAGAACTCTTACAGTGGATCTTGCTTTTTTCCTTAACATTTGGAAAATCATTAAAGCAAAATACGATGTCACATATTGCCAGGCCTAATGCCTTCTTGAGTATAAGTGCTGCTGGGATCAGCCAGTTGAAAGAACGTACTTAGTACCTTTGGAAAATTCAGGCTGAATAAATGTCAGCATGCCTTCCCTGATTCCATTCCAGCAGTCTCATTTCCCTGCCTGCAGAGCCCTTCAGGACTGCTTTCCCTGCCACCGCTTCTCTGTTGTTTAACCTCAGCCCACATACCTAAAGCACTGCATCATGATCCAGAAAAGCCTGGTGATGCTCCTGATGTGGCAGAGCTGGACGCTTGGCAAAGGTGCTGGCTGGGGCTGCTGCTCCCAGTCATTCCTGGCACTTTATAGGGCACTCACACACTTGGGGAGAGCAGAGGTTTCGCAGTCTTAGGATGTCATTTTCAAACGAAGGCCTGATCCTACATTATTACTGAGGCAAACTTCAACTGCAGTTTTCTGGACTGTTGCTATAAAGATGTGCACCCTCAGCTTCCCCAGAGAGATGGAATTCAGCTCAGCACACAGGCAGCTCTAGCTTTGGGAGCTGGACACAGGCACCACCACAGGAATCGCAGCTTGTATAAATGTGAGCTGGTGTGCCCACAAGGGTTTCTTGGGGGTTCATGAGGGGTCAGGCAAACATTTGCTTCCAAGCTGTCCCTGGTCCCGTGAGCTTGGGGTGTCACGCTCGGCTTACAGGGGGGATTCCTGCGGGTGTTTGAAGCTGCTCTGAACTGCTGGGCGTGGCTGACAGCCCAGTGCATGGCGTGCATGAGGGGAGGGAGGAATGGCAGAAACGAGTGTCTCTGCTGAATGGAAAACTGGGAACTTGTACTTGCCATGATTCATTTTATATCATAGTGCTGCTTTGCAGTGAGCAGTGTGCATATCAAGGAGAGCAAATTCAGGAATAGCGCTCAGTAATGAAGGATGTTACGTCAGTGTGATGGATGACTAAAATTTCATTGTTCTTCAAGAGCAGCTCTTTGCTGCAGAGTTCTTGAGTTGAGAATTACTTTAATTTGTATGAAGAATGCCAGTAAATTTGACCAGAGTCATGGGAGAGCTGCAGAGAAAAGAATCATTAGTTAGAAAATTTCCAAAGTGCACGGTTTTGCTTACTCAGCATGTCTGTGCAGAATATATACACATTACGACTCTGAAAGTGATGCACCCCTAATCCTTCTATTTTTCAAGCTATTTATTTAAACAGCAGTTCCATTTTGGACCGATTTTGGGAGAGAATCTGTAAATTTCTTCAGTTTTGTCTCTGTTCAGTTCCCAGAGAAGTCAGAGTCTGGACGTTTTTCTTCTTTCTCAGCTGCCTTCTTCAAGTTGTAGGAGGAGGTGAAAGTGTTTTAAAAGATGATGACCATTTTTAACCTTCCCGTTAAAACCAGCTATCCTGCCGCTCATCTTCAGCACACAGGCAAGAGCTGCGTACATTCTGCATCTCAACTCCTTCAGATCTCAGTTGCTGCATTTCTCCTGGATATATTAGAAACACTGGAATTGCTTTAGGGGGAATACAAATCCCCCTAGCACAGGAGAGCATTTCTACTCTTACAGTACTTGGCTTTTCTGAGGGTTGTATTTCTTAACTGCTTTCTGCCAAGAAAGCACTTACAGAAAAATCGGTTGTGACAGATATATAGTGGAATCCAAACGTCTGAATATATCCAAAAATCTGAACTGCTGTTGATGAGAAAAAGAAGCAGAGAAAGTAGGACATTTCTTTGAGCAGAAGGAAGAGGCAGGATAAGTGGATAAGTAGCTTAGTGCAGAGGAGAGGAGAAGAAATGGTGGTGGAGACGGTAAGAGGTCTGTTGTTTGCCTGATTCCCGGTGTCTGCAGCACGACAACGTTAACGAACAATTTGCCAGCTAATTATACTCTTTCCTGTAAGGCATAGCAGAGCTTCCCCAGCCTCCCTCGCCTGCTTGCCAGGATCCGCAGTTGCAGGTCCCAGCTGCAGGCGCCCTCCCTCTGGGGACGCTTTTGCTGGCAGCCCCTGGGCTTCAGGGGGACTGCGGGGCAGCCGCGTTTGCCCTGCAGGAGCAGGAGGGCTGCAGCGTGCTCCGGGCACCCTCCTCGGGCGGGAGCCCTGCCAAGGACGAGGCCGAGCAAATAAAGAATTTGGGGGGCCTCTGTGCAAGTTCCCAGTAGTAAAATGCAGCTGTTTGTGCTTTGGAGAGCCACCAGCCCCCCTTCCTTGGAACAGTTCTTGCCTTCGTTTTGCTTGCTGGCTCTACCGAGCTGGCCTCACATCTACAGTTTCTCAACTTGGAATGCCATTGTTTCTGAAATCGTCTGCCTTTTGACTCCTCGGCTGTCAAAGGCACGCAGGTGTTTGTGTCACGCTCGTACACAAACTCGGCTCCGCACGTACTCGGTGGGCTGCGCCGCTGCTTCGCAAAACACGCTTCTTTGCTCTTCCGAAGGCAACGTTTCCCAAACTTGGTATGAGACTTGCTTTCTTCCCTTATTTTCTGGCTCTGGCTCTTCCCTTATTTTTGCTCTGGAAGAGCAAAGGAACTCGGCTAAGGAAGGTGGCTTGAGGGCTCTGAGCAGAGTTTCAGCCGGAGTTCTGTGGAAAGCCGTTCTTGGCGCGGTGCCCTTCTCCCGCCGTGACAGAGCGTGCGCGGGGCGGGCAGGGCAAGGTTGGCACGGGCGGGGCAGAGCTCTGTGCCCGAGCAGCCGAGGTGCCACCCGTCGTCGTGCGGGCTCTGGGAGCCACGAGCTGCGCCGGCCGCGCCGGCGGGTCCCGGGCTCTGTGCTCCTGCTCGCGCTGCGCCTCTGGCACCCTTGTGGCAGTGCTGCTTGGATTGCAGAGGGCAGGTTTTTCTGCACTGCACAGAGCAGATGATCGTGCAGAACGTTTAGAACTTAGGGGTGCTTTAGTGACTGGTGCACTGGGAATTTGAGCCCGTTCTGTTGTGCCTCACTGTTCTTTCTTGGGGACTTACAATGAAACTTCATAACAAGGTGGTTTAATTTTTGTTCTGAGAGGTTTTTTTTCAACAACTCCTTCGTTTCTTACAGAACATGGGACAGAAGCTGTCCTAACACATTCAATTTGTTGTACGCTTTCTACCTGTTCTTTCACTTCCGTCTATTGATTCTGTTCACTTCTGCACATGGATTCTGTTCCACATCCTCTCACAGCTCAGGCCTTTTTTAAGTATCTTGGGCACCAACTCCTTCTTCCTGCCGTTGCTACCCCTTTACTTCGTGCACATTTAGTTTGTTCAGTGTCTAAGGAGGAATGGATTCCCATCTTTCCGGAGGCTGTTGGTAATGTAGCAATGGTAATAATAGCAGGTATTCGCTCTGTCTGTCACAGGTAGAGAGCCTTTGAGAGAGAGGAGCAGCCTCCTGTTTGCAGCCCTCCTTTGGTTTTAATTACACCTTTACACCCTTAATTACAATGGGCAGCTTAGTAGGAAGCCATTTTCCTGTAATGAACCTTAACTGGTCGTCAGGAGTTTTCTGAGCTGTTACTGTGTTCCAGGAGTATATCAGATCTTGGCAGAGGTGCCCGGTGTTTTTTGTTGTGTTTAAATAAGCAGTGGCAGTTCAAGAGAAATGATTCAGAATTTAAATAATTGATGCTTATGTCTTGTGATTTGCTTAATCCTTTTAAGAAGCGAAGGTTGTCCGTGTGTGCCAGGGAGGAGCCGTTTCTCCCTCAGCTGCGACGCTTCCGGAGCACCACTGCCTCATCTGGGAAATTGCAGCTCAGGGCGTAATTGATAAACGTCAGTTCTGGTTCGCTCCCAGGACCAGGGGCTGCCTGCGTGCTGCCTGGCTCTGTGGTGTCCCGGGGCCGGGCGTGACAGCGGGAGCCTCCCGGCCTTGTCCGTGCTCAGCGCGTGGCGCTGGCACCGGGCGGGCGGTGACCGGGGCTGAAGGGAGGGAAGGCGCCAGGGAAGCTGATCTGCCACTGGTGTGTTGAGCTGCCTGGAGGAGAAGTCAGCATTTGTTTACTCGGGGGGGAAGGAATAACAGGAGATAATTTTTCAGGAAACAACCCACCTGTGTAGGTTGTTCTACCTGCACTTACAGATTTGAAATAGGAAAACCACCCCCCCACACGCATCAATTAGGGGTTTTTTCCTGTGGTTAGAGTGCAGTATTTTTGATTAAGAAAATATCAGTGAAAATATCATAGCCAGGCTGCGGAGATCCACTGCAAAAGTATAGTCAGTTGCCGTTATTAGCAGATGGAAAATGGAACTTCAGTTATGCTTGGGAAGTGCTGCTGAAAAGATTTTACTTAATAAGAAAGAAGGGTTGACAGTGGCAAGTGGCAAAATTTCTGGAAGCTTATATAAACGAAAAGAGTTTTATTGCAGTTCAGAAAGAGAGACAAAGAGTGATTGCTGAGACTTGCCAGCTAAGATTTTTAGTAATCATATCATCAAAGGAGAGAGGAATATCATAAAAGTATCATTGTAGCTTTATTCATGAGAATGAGGTCAGGGAGTTGATAAGCCTTAGGTGTAGAGAGACAGCTGTGATGGCTAATGAATACTTCAAGGTTTTAGTCAAGAGCAGTTAAATGTGCTTTGTTTCGATTGATAAAATTGTGGTTTTGTTGCTAGTTTTTTTGGGGTTTTTTAATAATTAACAATACTTTCATGAACACAAATCCTCTTTGTTTTTTGGGGGTCCTTTTCACTTTTAAAGCCTTTGGTAAATTACAGTTCAGAAGAGTTTTCTCTCCAGGTAAGACATGTGATTTCCTGTAGCTCTCTGGGAAGGCAGCAGTGTTTCTGCTCTTATGTTTTTCCTGTTGATGTGTGCAGCTTTATTGTATTTGTGCTGGGAAATGTGGTGCTGTCTGAGCTAGACAGTCTGGACCACTCCTGGAGAAGGTTTTCAGGACTTGGCAGCGATGGCACATCACATCTCAAGTGCAGGGTTTAAGTACTACGTCAGGAAAATTGGCTTTATTTGTGCTGAATTTTTCACTTTTGTTCTACCAGGGTGGCCGCTGAGTGCTCAGTGGAGGTGAGAGTGTCCTCTTGAGAGCCTGGGATTTGGCTTTGCCGGGTGGGTTTATCCCATCCTGCACGGTGCCTTTGGCTGCCAGGAGCAGCAGGTTAGAGCCAGCTGCCATGTCCCCAAGTGTTCCCTGTGCCTCTCTCCTCTCTCCCACCAAACCACTGCTGGCACACGGACCACGGGGTGTTCCCATGAGCATCCTTCACAGCCACTCTCATCACATTCGGTGCTACCCTCCAGGGCTGCAGTGATTTGAAAAGTTTAGCAATAACATGGCTGTAATATATTTAGAATAAATGTCAAGAGAAGATGGGCTCTGAAGCTCAGCAGGCTGAGCTTCCACCTGGACAATAATTTAGGCACATAGCTGTGTGCTGAAGCATGGCACAGGGTGGTGGTGGTCTGAGAAAGGTGCGAACTCTGCTTTACTTTACGACATTAAAAAATCAGTTAAATTTACTGCTGGGATCATGTCTGCCAGCTCTGAAATTAAGCAAGATCTGGGTTGGAACACGGCATCTCTTTAAACAGCGCCCAGAAATAGTACGCAACAATTTTCAGGTCAGGAAGCTGGGAACATCCCGATCATCGCAAAATGCCGAGGGAACTGTAGGTGGGTGGAGCGTGATTACCCAGCCTGGTGTCTGGCCAGGGAACCACAGCACCTCTGGGAGCTCTGTACCGGACTCGGCTCCACGTCCCCGGCTGGCAGCAGTACAGGTTCTGGGGGAGGACCTTTAGCCTGTTCTTCTCACATCTTGTCACTGCCTCTGTCCAGTGCTTCAGCGTGGATGAGCCATGGCTCTGTGGTTCGTGGGTGTTGCTGGTTCCCAGGCCAAGGTGATCGCATTTTCACACAAGGGGCGTTCCCTGGGAACCCCTTTGGGATCATTCCCAACCTTAGGAAATTTTCAGGCACTTCAGGAGTTTGTTCTGCACTGTTGGTGATCAGTTGTAGCTGCGTGGTGTATTGGTCCAGGTTAGGAAACAGGCAGGAAAAGTCCAGGGCTGCTGGGAGAGCTCTGCTGCTGATGTTGGTCTTAGGAGCCAGAGATAAGTACAGGACTGCAGCTTGGCCTGGTGCTGCATGGCAGCATTAGAGCCTTTCCTTGGGAGAGCTGCAGCTGTTGGGGGTGTCAGCCTGTGTACAGATCTGGGGGCTTAATAGTATTTTGCACGTCGCTAAATGAGACCTGCTCGCTCCTGCGGGTGCATCACGCTGTTTGTGTGACCTTCTAGTCGAAGTCCTGACTAACCTGTTGTACCTCCGCTGTTTTCTAGCTTCTGATCTCTGTTCAGAGGTCTTTATTCCAGACTCTGGCTGGAATAAAGCTAAGAGGAGTTGAGTTGCCTGTTGTAGTTGCTCGTGTGCTCATTACCCAGCTGTAATGTCTGGTTTACCTTATGGTGAGTAGTACATTTCACCACTCAGGTGAAGGTGGTCAGGTCAGGTGAAAGCAAGGGTGCACCTCTGAGGTAATATTTACCTTTTATTCCAGAGCTGAAATGAGCAAGTCTGGCAGCTGGACTGTTAACTCTTGACGCTTTCCCTTCTGGGAAACAACAAGCTTCAGTGTTTGAAATGAACATCAGTACAACAGTTTATTCGTACAACAGTTTATTCATACAACAGTTTATTCATACTTTTTTGTGGTTCCAAGTAAAGCTGAGGAGCGTGTATGCAGTCCTGAGGCTCAGCTAGACATTCTGGTTTGTACGAAAATGTCAAGGGATGCTTTTCCTTTCTCTGCTGTTTCAGAGAATAAGGGCATTTAGGGCGCTGCAGCTTTATGCCAGGCTTTTCTTCCTGGCTTGCAGCTTGGATAGGCACCAAATTGCAGCCTAATTTTTACATGCATTTGCCTTGGGAATGTCACCTTGTCACCTCAGTCTCCTATGATGAACAGTTACTGTTTCACATTCTGAGGTGTTCGGCACGAGTTAGAATTTCCAAGTCGTTCTGTTGTTTTTTAAAGCTTTTTCAGTCACTTGCTACTGATTACACTTAACAAAGTGTTTCCTTGCTTTTTTCCGTTGTGTTTCACTGGACAGCTGAGGTCTTGGCTGTTCTTGGGATGCAGTGATGAGCAGGTTTCATTGCAGTGTCTGTGCAGGTGTGAGGGGTCCCTCAGACACCCAGGAGAATTCAGTGCCCAGAACACCTGCCATGCCTGGTGTGTGTGAGCCTGGGGCAGCTTCCCACAGGATCAGTGCGTGAATGGGCGAGGTGCTTGGACAGATTTGGGTTGCCTGAACAGACAAGGGGGGATTTATGTCTCTGCTAAAACACTGAAGTGATTACCTTTCATTTCAAGAGAGTTCCTTGGAAAATAGGACAGTGTCTGACTTTCTCCTCGTCCACAACAAATGGGCTAAACCAACCCAGCAGGTGAACAGGGCATGCTGAAACCTTGTAAAATTACTCTAGAGTGTTAAAGGCTAATTAGGAAATTTTGGGATAACTTTTGTTATACTTGGGCTTTGCAGTAAGACTATAACAAAGCACCCGAGCCCTGCCCCAGCCCTGCCCGCACAGAGGCTGGGTTGCAGGTGGGACAGGAGCCATACCGAGGGACCAGTGGCATTTGAGGGGTCACTCGTCCCGGTTGTGCAGATTCAGCTCGGTGAGCACCTGCATGCTGTGCCTTCGGCATGGAGAAGGGATCGCTGGCTGTCTGGGGGATCAGACTGGAGCAGGAGTTACAGTGTGATACACAGCTGAACAGCTGGTCTCCAGGCATTGTTATTGTTGCCTTTTTCCCAGCCTGGAAATGAAACTCGAGATAATTTTCGTAAGGAGGTAATATAAAAGGGGATCTTCATTTGAAGGCCTTCAGGAGCAGTTATGGAAAGGTGTTCACAAAAGCGTCCCCCTAGGGGTGAGTACATTTTATAGGTTTGAGGAAATCAGCATAATTGATTAAAAGGCACCCGTTAGGAGGACAAGCGGTGATGTGATTTCCCTCCAGGTCAAGCCCCCTTGCCTGGAGCCCCCCTTCAGCACTAGTTGTACTTTGCCCATAAGAGTGTGTCTCGAAGAGCTGTTCTCAGCCTTGGTTCCCAGGAAGAACCAAGACAGCACGGGGCTGTCCTGCACCTCCCGGGGCTTGCAGCTCTGGAATTTGTTGTGTCTTTCTGCTTAAGGAAAGGCCATGGAAAAGTACTGGGAAAACTAGTCACTAATACAATAGACTACAGAGCTACAAATATATGTGTGAAGAATACAGAGAACTTAAAAAAGGAAAAAAAAAAAAAAAGGCAAAACCCAAATGGCATCATTATAATGAGAAACGGGAAAAAGAAAGCAACGGAAAAGGTTCCTGTGGCTCATGAGGTGCCTTTGCTGGAAGCAGGAAGCCCCAAAGTGAGAATGCCTAAATTTTAGGGCTGTGGAGGTTTGCAAGAGAAAATTCTTTTCACAGAACAAAAATACTGAATTTTATTATTAATGTACTGGCCTCCCCCCCTTTCGTTACAGGTGTATGTGTACAGTCAAGTGTTACACAAAGGCTGAGTTTTACAAGAGCCCTAGTTCTGGCAAAGGTGACCATATCCACGCAGAATTACAGGAGGAAGTAATTCTGCTTACAGAGCTGGCTGGGACTGAGGGATTTCCAGGTCCACTGTAAGCGACAAACGTATTTTGTTGGTTCAGCTGCTTTAAGGCTGTTTCTAACCTACCTGAACATTTTCTGTATCCATGAGTTGTGTTTTCCTTGAGCTAAAAGCTGCAAGAAGAGATGTATAGCAATAGGTGTATATTTTCTTCAGAGTAGTTTTTATTGGAGTGACTACTGAAGCAGGAGGTGGAGAGCGCTTGGGATTTGCCAGTATTAAGGGGAAAATATGTTAATTCCCTAAAAACAGGGCATGCTACCAGATTTCTCTAGTATTTTCTGGGAAGAAGATTAATAGTCAAAATTCTGTAATGAAAAATCTACTCACTGTTTTTACTTAAAATTGGAAAAACCACGGTCTCCTTGTTTTCTTTCTCCTCCAATATTTTGTGTTGTTCCATAGCATCCAGCATAGCAGGATGTGTCCATTCTGTGGGGATCACGAAACATCATCTGCTATCTTTGTAGTAGAAACAGAAATCTTATGATGCTATCATACAAAATAAAAATTTTAATATTAAATTTAATGCTCTGCCGTGAGAAATATGTAAACTTGGCTCTGCAGCAGCAGCATTCACTTCCTGGAATTCCGTGCATAGCGTGGTTATAAATAGGCAGCAGGTTTTTGGGAATCACTGGGGCTGATATCTGGTGTCACAAACAGTATCTCGGAGGAGCCGCGTTTCCTGATAGACGGTTGGGGGTTCGGAAGAACGCAACTGCTTGATCTAGAAAATTCCCTGAGCGAATCCCCAGAGTCCCTGGGGCACAGGGCCCGGGTCCCACAGCAAACCCCCGCCTGCCACTGCTGTGGCCCCAGCTGCTGCCACCGTTCCCATGCTTTGCCTACCGTGGGTAAAATCCCCAGTCTAGAACTGGAACTACCCTGCTCGGGTGAGCTGCTCCCACAGTGGGTAAGTGTAGGGCTGACAGCCCATGAAGGAAGGCTTGGATCTGTCCCCCTCCAACAGGAAACCACCTGGGGGCTTCTCAGTGCTTTGCGGGGGCTCTGGGTTGGTTTTGGTGGTTTCCCCCAGGCAGAATTGTGTCAGCACCACCACCTGTGCCGTGGGCTCAGGAACCTGTTTGGAGCGTCACGGGAAATACTGTGCTGAGATAAATGAATCAGAACAACAAAAAACGGGCAACAATAAGGGGGTAGAAGCCAGTGATTCCTAAAATAATGGTACTCAGCCATCTTTATTTTCATCTCGTTACTAGATTGGTATTTATTGTTTCTTGCTTTTCTGATATAAGTTCACTTTCTGTATGACAGACCAGAGACGACTTCCTGGGCCAGGTGGATGTGCCGCTCAGTCACCTCCCGGTAAGCACCAGATCTCTGAGAAACCCCTGGGGCTATGCACAGTTGATTGCACACACCACCTGCATTCTCCTACAGCAAGTGCTCCCAGCAGAGCTTAAAGGAAACTGTTACGGACAACCAAGCCTCACCTGCACAGAGCCAGGGAGATGCACTTTGTGTGCAAAAAAAGCTTCACGATAGCAGATTTGCTTCAGCAAATGCATGAAGAACCAAAAGGCTGCCAGAACTATGTCATCTGTTCATTATTTTAGCTGAAATTGAATTCTTTGCCAGCAGTAAGAGTTCAATATCAATCAATTGAAAGGAATTGACACAGGGGTTGAGTCATTTTATTGTCAGCAGACACTTGAGGTGTTTGGTTTGAGGGTGGTAATGTTCGTTTCTGTTTCTTAATTAATGGAGGAATTCAGTGTAAAGCTGGTTCTGTAATTCTGTAAAGCCCCAGTTGTCTGGTTTCCCCCTAGCAGCCAGGATTCTGCATGGGCTGCAAAATCAGATGCTAAATTAAGTGCAATTTCTATTTATAGATTTATAAACAGGAATAAATATATATGTGTATGTATATACAGTAATTGCTTTAGCCTTGGTACAAACATTTCTGATATTATATACTGTTTTGGATGGCTAACATTGGCTGAATGTAGTTAATATTTTCTAAATGTTGTACATGTTAATCTTAACATCTGTGACCTTGCAGGGCTTTTTATGTGTGAATGGGTGAAATGTGGATGTTACTGTAGGAGAGGAATGGCTTTGTAATGACTTGCACAGTGATGCTTGTTCAGATGTATCTGTTACGGTTGACCTGGAGTCTGCACATGGTGTGGTGGGTTATAAACTGTGACAGTGGAAAGCTGCAAGGGAAGGATCAGGAACACCTTGTGGTGGCAAATGTATCATTCCCTTCTCATGGGAGCTCTTGTCATCCCGGCTGTGCTGGGCTTGTGTGGATATCTCCATTTATGTATCCTTATGCACAGATGTGATCTGAACAGCCCTGGTGGAACAGTGGGAAGAGTCCTTTTCCCCTCAGACATTTCCCATGGCAAAGCTGCTGTGTCTCAGAGCAGTCCTTCCTTCAGCAGCTGTGACCTTGCAGGACCTCCCCGGGCACCTCCCCACCTGCTCCTGCCCCGTTCCCAGGAGAGGGTTACCTGTCGGGAAGGTGTGTGTGCACACTGGCTCAGGGAAGCACACTGTACTGTACATCTACCTTGATAAGGAGCCACTGGGGTGTGTTTATTAACAAAATAATAATCAGCTTTCTCATCCTGCTGATTTATTTGTCCAAGTCCTCGTTTCTCCAATACCAGCTAATTACTATTGACAGAATTTGGGTAAAGCACAGGCCTCTCACTGGGAGCACGTCCCTTCCAGCTGAGCCCTAAACAGCAGTGCTGAGCCATGCGTGCCTTGGTGTCCTGGTGAGCTTTTTCAAGTCTGCCATCTCTGAGCGAGACGGGCAGCGTCTCCCAGAGGAGGTGGGCTCTGGCGGGGGCAGAGGTCGGGCAGTGAAAGGAGGGGCTGCGTGGGATTTGGCTGCCAGGTGTAACACAGTTCATGCTTCAGGTTTAGAATCAAGTTTCCCAGACAATCAGCAGGGGAAGTGTGTGTATGGATTCATCAGCCTTTTCCCTGGGCATCTGAAATTCCTGGTTCTCTACCTACAGCAGCCGTGTGTTCGCACAGGTGAAGGACGTGGCTTACTTGGTAAGAAAGCTGAAATTCTCAAGGGGTAGAAAGTTTCCAAGATTCCAGGCTTTAGGTAACTTAGGATTCAGTGGAAATCAGAGATGTAATGTGTCAGCCTGATGTGTGAATGTTCTTTATGTGGCTGGACTTGTGGGCAAGCCCTTTAATTTGCCACTTTCTCCACTGCTTACAGACTGAAGACCCAACCATGGAGAGGCCGTACACATTTAAGGATTTCCTCCTCAGACCAAGAAGGTGAGAGAAAGGACCTTTAAAATATTTGAGTCTCTAAAACATTTCTTACTTCATGATTTTTTAAATTTGCAAATATTTAAGCGTTGTTAAATGCAATGTACCTCCTTGTCTTGTAGCCATAAATCTCGTGTGAAGGGTTTCTTGAGACTAAAGATGGCGTATATGCCCAAAAATGGTGGCCAAGAAGAAGAAAACAGTGATCAGAGGGATGATTCTGAGGTAAGGCTGAATCCTCATGGGAGGATTCAAGAAAAATTGTAGAGTCAACTGCAGTTGAAGGACAAAGCCCTGGCTTTCTTTTTCCCATTTCTCATTATAATGATGCCATTTGGGTTTTCCCTGAACAGAGTTGGCAGTTTGGCACCGAGCCACCAGAACACCCAGCCACCTTTGGAAATCCCTCTTTAACACACTGATGGGGATTTAGCTCTTTTCTCATTGAAGTGGGGTGCACACCGTAACCAGAGAGGTCTTTTTCCTTCTTTCCTAAGCACGGCTGGGATGTGGTGGATTCCAGCGATGCCGCATCTCAACGTCAGGAGGAGTTGCCACCTCCTCCGCTGCCTCCGGGGTGGGAAGAGAAGGTGGACAACCTGGGGCGGACTTACTACGTGAATCACAACAACAGGACCACCCAGTGGCACCGACCCAGCCTCGTGTAAGCAGCCGTGGGCTGGGGGCTGTGTGGGAGGGAGAACCGGGCTGAGGCTCGGTTCAGAAAGGAAAGCGCGCTTCGCTTGTGCTGGAAATCTTGCCCGCCCCCAGCAGATCCCAGAGACACAGAGTGTTCTGGGAAAATTCCAGGAAATCTGGGATGGCAGGGAAGGCAGCGCATTAACAACATATCTTAGAATACTAGGAGACAGATAAGGAATTTTTCAGTAATTTAACAGGAATAAATTACTTTGTGTGCAGGGACTGTTGAAGAGGTAAGGAAGAAAGTCAACTCTTAAGTTTTAATGAAGTTGAACAGATTAGCTTTGAGGAGATCCTGGTTATTATTCTGTGAATAGGCTTCATTCCCTGGATGTGCTGTCAGAGGTCTGCAAGTTGTGGTGATACCTTCTCAAGATTAGATTTAGAAAGCTGTGGCGAGCTCACGTTTTACAGAGTGAATAACTGACAGTGTTAAGAGTTATACCGAGATCATGTACATTACCCAGCACTGCCAAGGCCGCCGCTAAACCATGGCAGAGGAAGCGCTGGATCCCCCAGAGCTGGGCTCCACAGAGTGCTGGGCCATCTGTCTTGGACATAGTTTCCCTGCCAGGAGAGGTTGAACCAGATGACCCCTGAGGTCCTTCCCAACCTGGTCTTCTGTGATATTTGTGAAGCGCTTCCAGTTTTATTTTCTTTCAACTGAGGGATTAAACAGTCTCCTAATTATGAAGCTTGATACGTGCATGAATAATGATTTTTATAATCAAAAGCATTACCGAGGTTTTGAAGGCAATGGACAAAATGGGGGCTTAGTTTAACTTGGATTGTTCTCTTGTTCTTTTCTCCTTCCCATGGGTCCCCTCCTGCAGCGATGTGGGATCCGAGTCAGATAACAACATCAGACAGATAAACCAAGAGGCAGCTCACCGGCGCTTCCGCTCGCGGCGCCACATCAGTGAGGATTTGGAACCAGAGCCTGTGGAGAGTGGAGACATTCCTGAGGTATGGCCAAGCCTTGGGCTCAAGGAGCTGACTGAACTTCCAGCTGCCGTGTTTCTCACGTGAGAGCTAATTACCACACAACGCAGAGAGCCGTGGTTTTACCCGGCGTTTGTGGGAATTGCCTTGGGAAAATGCCAGCAGCACAATGACAGTGCAGCCAGAGCCACACTGCCTGGTGGCCTGTGGACAGCACTGAGTCCTATGTAAGTGCTGGGAGAAGCATTTATCATTCCAAATTCCTTGTCATATATCCATTGATATAGTGTGTGTGTGTGTATATATATATACACACATATATACTATAGATAGTATTGTTATGATACTTTCATATTCTGCTCTGACCAACAGTGGAATAAATGATAAAAAGAAGGGGAGTGGCTGGGCACTCCCTGTGCTTCAGTTTTCTGTAGTGCCTTGATTTAGGGTGCAGAGAAGCTGTTTGTGTGTTGGGCACAGTGAGATGATCACAGAGAAGGCCAAAGGAAAAAGACTCGGTCTGTATAAAACCTTAACTTCGTTTCTTCTCTTTCATTAGCCTTGGGAAACCATTTCAGAGGAGGCAAGTGCCAGTGGGGATTCCTTAAGCTTGTCACTGCCACCTCCTCCTGCATCTCCAGTGTCCCGGACCAGTCCTCAGGAGCTGTCTGAGGAGCTGAGCAGAAGACTCCAGGTCACTCCTGATTCCAATGGGGAACAACTCGGCTCTTTGATTGTACGTAATGTGTCATCTGTAAGACTCTAGTGCAGAAATGTGCTGTTTGGCAAAACCTGAATCACTTTGTGCATGGGGAGCGATTGCTGGGCTCAGGAAAATCTGACCATGCAGTTAAATTCCCTTCAAAAAATGCATCACAGCTTCACCATCAAGCAAACTGCCTCAAACAACAGAATTCCTCAGTTCAGATTTCAAGAGTTCTTCTGTGTGAGTTTAACTTCAGACTCTGCTACCGTTAGACCTTTAGTGAAACAAAACATATGAGAGTAGAGGGGATCAAGCTAGGAATTTCCAAAGGAAAGGGAAAACCAAAAAGATGGTCTCTGCATTCGTGTTATCTGTTAGTCAGATACCATAGAAAAATCGGATAATACACGTACAAGTGGGGGAATGTTTTATGTCTCTTTGATTACAAAAATAATTGTAAATATTAAACAGAACATCATGCTCTTCTTTATTTTTAATTCTTAGTATGATGCTATCAAGGTACCTCTGCAGTTCAAGAGATAAGAAATGCTCTTGTTCTCATCAAACAGAATCTTGATTAGGTGCATTTTTCCCAAAGAGCCAGTGCAGTTGGTGTCCGACTGATGGGAATGTCACCTGGAGGTTGGTCAGCGAGTGACAGCCCTGATGCCCTGCTGGATCTGCATGCAGAGGCACTTGGGCCTGTGTTGAGAGCTGCAGTTTTAGTAGCCCCCCGCTGGTTTTACTGCAGCTGTGTCAGTGCTGTGTTTTCCTAAGCACTGCTCAGGCCTGGGGTGCCCAGCTGGACTGGTGGGGAGGAATTACATTGTAGTGTCCATGAGACATGATGTGTGTCTGCTTTTTTAGGGGGCTTTTGTTTCTAGTTCACAACCATGCAGCATGTGTCTTTGGAAAAGACACAACTAATTCAAAAGTTAGCAGCAAAGAGGAAAATCAAAACTGAGGGGTTTTTTTAAGAAATACCATAAATTTTTAAGTAAAATAATTTTTAAGACTCTGAGCTTTCATCCATAGTATTTGATTTTGGATGTACTTCTTAATGCCTTATTTTTTTTTTCAATAATTCTTGAGTTTGTCCATGTTGGCATTTCTCCTTTAGGAAGATGGATGGGCCCTTTTTTTTGTAGTATATAGGGAGTAGAGAAATGGAATATACCACTCTGTGGTAAAATAGAAGTAGGTAATTGTATACAGGAGATTTCCTACCAAGAGGTGAGTACCTGTAATTACTGAATTTTCTGAATAAACATCATGTTTTAAGACACCCTAACTTGGAGAGATCTTTCTTTTTTGTTTTTCCTTGCAGCAGAGAGAACCTTCTTCACGGCTGAGGTCCTGCAGTGTGACAGACACAGTCGCTGAACAGTCCCAGTTATCCCTGGTAAGCCAGAGCTCCCTTCTAGTCCTTCCTTTTTGGCTGGTCCTTCTCTGATTCTGAATTGCACCTTGCCTTGGGTCAGCTCTAGTCAGGCACAGAGCAGGGGCCAGGGTGGGCATCTGATTGTCCCTAGCACTAAAGGAGACCAAATTCATGTGAGCTAAAAAAGGAGGACTTTCCTGAGACAGGAAAATGTTTGGAGACTGAGCAAGTCACCCTCTCCTCAGCTGTTTACCATGGAAATTTAGTTTGCTGCACTCCTATGTGCAGTCAGTGGAGAAACTCCCCCAAGGGGTGTTCCCAGCTGCGAGAGGAGAGGGCAGGAGAACCAGCTCTACCTGGAACTGGAGCAGCCACAGGACTCTCTTAGCAGATGTATTTCTGTGGCACATAAGTTGATTTTACTTGCAATATATAAATCTGTCTAGAATCCCAAAGGATTGGTGTTTTGCCTGGTTGTAGTGAAAAGGAAGCAACTTCTGCAGGTTTATTTAAGGAGATTGTTCAAACAGGAAAAGATACCAGGATGTTCTGTAAACAAAGCTTCTGTCTCCCATCAGAACCATGCACACTCTGCTCCAGCTGACAGAAAGCGGTGCCTCTGCTACAGCCCACGTGCAGGGGGGGTTGCAGAGGTTGGCAGGTTTGTTCTCTCTGCCTCCTCTCAGCAGTAGGTACAGAGAGACCACCTAAAACAGGAGTGTGCAAGGTGTGCTTTTGAATAAAACTGGTCAGGTTGCAAAAGAGTATTTCAAAAGGTTATGCTTTTCGTGCAAGAGTTTTTTCTTCACTTTTAAAAGTTACAAACGTGTCCCATGTGAATCTGCAAATAGAAAACCTGTGCATTCCAAGAAGTTAGTTACCGCAGCTGCTGTCTCTGCGTTGCTTGTTCCCTCTGCTGCTCTTGGGCGAACACCCGCAGGGAGCACAGAGCTTTTGTTTTCTCCCGCTGGATTTCCCCGTGCTGTAGCAGTTGTGGGTGTAGCTGAAGCATGTCCTGCCTCTGGGGGTGAGCGGTGCCGTGGGTCCCAGCGCAGTGGCGCCTCAGCTGCTGCTCTCTGAGCTGACTGCAGGGGGAACGAGGGCTGCTGTGCTGCTTTACCGCCCTGCTCAGCGCTGCTGGAGCCAGGGCTCTGTGGGGCTGGCAGGGGAGAGGCCTTCCCCCTCATCTCCTGAGCACATGTTCAGATCGGCAGCACTGAGGGCATTGCTCTGAAACATCATCCTCCCTGATCTTAACCACATTTCATCCTTCCTGAGCTAATGATCATTTCTCTTCCTGCCACTAAGTACATGTTCTTCCTAAATCCAGCGCTTCTCTGGGATTATGGCTTGGTTACCAGCAACTGATGACTTACAGATTTGCTGTTATTGTCTAACTGCTCTCTCTTGGCAAATGTGTCTAATGCCTTGCTCCTAAAGATGTGACGGTGACCTGTGACCTTCTTCAGTAAATATGTGTAACATTAATTATCATTTAACAGCAGAATGGTCCCTCTAGGAGAGCTCGTTCTTCAACTGTCACAGGGGGAGAGGAGCCAACGGTAATAAAACTCTTTATCAAGCACTATCTCTAAATAAAATGGGGGGACGTTTAGGTCTTGTACAACGAGGAACTTTTTTTTTAAAGGCAGCCATGTGTTGAAGGAAATACAGCTATTGAATCGAAACTTATATTTTTGTCTCAATTTTCTCAAAATTTCTCAAAACACTGCAGTTGCACTCAAATACTGGCGTGGTTTAGGGACACGGATGGGACGTTGAATTATGACGAAGCTGTGCACTAAGGAAATGCCATGGGCCCCCGAAAAATGAAAGCTACAACAGCTAATTCTTTAAAAAGGGATAGTAGAAGCAGCAGTGATTAGAGACATCAAATCATTGTACATGTAGCTGTGTTTGCATCTTGTATCTGTCTTTCCTTACTCTCTCCATTTGACTAATCTTAATTCTTAAAGTTGGTCTTAATTTGAGAGCCTTGGGGGTACAGTGATATAGCACAGAGCTCTTAATGGTCTGACTGAATGCCAGTTTCATTTTCCAGCAGTTCCTTAGCAGTCCAAGACTATTGTTTGATCATCCCATAAAATTCTTGATGTGCTTTGCTGAAAGTGTAATACAAGGAAAGTGGATTTAATCTATATTGAGCTTTAACCAAATTATATATACTGAACCTTTAACCTAATTAACTGCCAGTCTGAAGTGAACTATTTCATGGAAATCATTTACAGTAACTATCATAAATGGCTTTTTATGACTTTATGCCCTCTTAGAGAATTTGTTTCAGAGAAAGAAATTTAATTTCTTCTTGGTTTGAATCCCTATTTACATCTGGGACATAAATCTTAGATTGGGTGTTGGTGCATCATTCTGTAATACTGTCTATATTCACTGGTTTTTAATTTTTGAACCAGAGGGGCACACTTACAAATAGCACAGTCTAAATAAAATGCCTGAACGCATCAGTAGTTAGTTAATTGTGCTAGATACACTTGCACTGCATTGGTACTCTCTTGGCAGAGCATCTTGTCTTGGTTAGATTTTTTAGAGCAAAGTATTAATATTTTCCTGCAAATAACTGAGTTCAGACATCGGTGACTCTTCATCAGTGTAGCTGTACCAAGATGTTTTACCTCGCCGTGCTGCAGTCACCAATCCCCCCTTGCCTTTGTTCAGCACTTACACCCAGTCCCAGACCTGCCGAGGAACTGGGACTTAGAAAGGATTCATGGTCTAAATCCTTTGTCTTAAAGGCTGCATTCTCTTGGGTCTTTGAGCACCTGAGGCTTGCAGACGACCAGCCTGTCAGCAGTACCAGTCTCTGGTCACTTTGCTTTTGCCTGCAGAATCCCTTCAAAGCCCCTCCTTGGAACAGGACCCGCAGGCAGCAGCGGTGTCCTTCTCCCTGTATGTGAGCTGTAACTGAGACTCTGTGGGGTGTTTGCAGCCCTTCCCGTGGCCTTCCTGACCCCTGACTGATGGATTGGCAACCACTGGCACAGCCTGGGCAAGGTGTTTTCCTCATTGCCTGCCAGCTCTGTGAACCAACATAGGGAAAATAGCCCCTGGCTCTTCAGGAGAGGAAGCAATGAGTCTGAAAGTCTGTACTTGGATTCTGTTTCCCCTCCGTTTTCTGTTCCCTGCTGGGGTATGTCAGCTTCCTGACACATCCAGTATGTTTACTCCTTTCCTTTCTTGATTATCCCCTCCGTTCTCCAGTTCCCTGTGTCAGCTGTGCTCTGCTCCTAAACAGCACCTGCATTGCCTTTGGCATTGCTCTGGGAAAGGTCTGACGGAGATGAAGCAAGAACAGGATTTAAGTTCATTATCTTGCTGGAGCAAGGAGTGTAGAGGGTAGGAAGAGAATGTGTCCTGGATTTCAGCAGGAGCCTTCAGAGGCCTTTACTGTTTCACGGCAAAACCCCAGAGCTTGTAGTGCATCGGCCTCTGAATTATGCAGGTCCTTCATCCCACTTGCTTGCAGTCCTAGCTCATGTGTATGAACTCATGCTTGGGTATTCTGGGGACAGGAGGGACAAAGAGAACGTCGGCCACGCACAGGGACACAGTTCCTGTGGGCAGCCGGACGTGGCTCTTCTGTTACCTGTGTGCTTCTCTTAGAATAGGCTCTGACTTGTGGAGCTTTTACTAAAACTGTTTGTCATGCTGAACTTGAGGCTCCAGTTTGGGGCTATCTTGTGTCGGGACACAGAGCCCTGAGTGCAGCATTTTTGACAGAGCAAAATGGTTAAACTTAACTTTCTAACCCCAGAGTAGTTTCTGGCAACTGATTCAAGACACCCTGGGTAAAGAAGAGAACAGGACTTGGGAGATCTTGACTGCATGGTTATTTAACTCTTACTTATCCATCCTGATTAAAGGAAGAAACCCCAGCCTTTTAGGAAAACTCATTAAAACACAGAGTTCCTTTTGGTCATTATGTGTACCAAAATAGAATGTTTGAGGGCACATAAACTTGTCTGTTTGCTGAATCTATGTCAAACTGACCCAAAAGATCTCTTGGGAGAAAAAAATTACTCGATTCAAAGGCACATGATAAAGAGCTCGAATTAAATTAAATCAGAAACTGGATTTTTCCATATGGTTGCTGTGATTAAGAAGAGTGTAAGTTAACAAGTTGGTTTTTTTTCACAAACTACAGACTTTGAAATGTTTTTTAGCTATTATAAAATAAGAATTCGGTAATCTCTTGCCCGAGCAGCCTTCTGTGGCTTACGTGCACACCACGCCTGGCTTACCTTCGGGCTGGGAGGAGCGCAAGGACGCCAAGGGCCGGACCTACTACGTCAACCACAACAACCGGACCACGACGTGGACGCGGCCCATCATGCAGGTACCGTGCTGCACCCAGGGAGCAAGCTCTTGGCTTGCCTGGGGGTCATTTCAGTTGAAGCAGCTTCCAGAAATCTGAAGTTTTAAGGAAAAATCCTAAGCATTGTCATGACAGTACAGAAGAATCATAAAAAGCTGCGACAATTTGGGATGGTTTTGTTTGCTTCTTTTAATTGTGTCAAGGCACAGGTTAAGTGATTACTGCAAGGGAAGGAATTTCCAGAGGTGCAGAAGAGCTCTTAAAAGGAGGCAGATGTGTTCTTTGGGTTGAATTTCAAAGTTAGCTGGAGCCATTAATAGAACCGTAGGTTCTTGGCCATTCCGGTAGAATTACCATGGCCTTTAAGGCAGTAGGTTAAGAACAGTAGTGATGCTAACAGCGGCGTCAGTTGTAACGCGTCCTACGCGTGGGCAGCGTTTGGGACATTTGTGACCTGGTTTTGCTCTGACACAGCTCGCCGAGGACGGGATGGTGGGGCCGGGCACGAGCAGCAGCAACCACCTGAGCGAGCCGCAGATCCGGCGGCCCCGCAGCCTCAGCTCCCCCACTGTCACCCTGTCAGCACCGCTCGAGGTGAGCCCCGCCCCGCTGCTCCCGCGCAGCCACTCCTCGGTCCTTGTCCTTCAGACAGGGGCTGCGTTTCTTCTGTCTCTTGCACGGTGATTCCAAATGCTGTGGTCTGATGTTCTCTGTGACGTGGCTGAAGAATAGCTGAGGCGGCTCCTTACACAATCAAAGCCTGTGTGTGTTTGACTTCTCTCAGTGAGATTCAAACTCTTGCCTCAGCTACTCACGGCAGTGCTGAAGAGAGCCAGTTCTTCAGATTTCCTCTTCACACTTGAGTTTGAAGACCTGTAGCTCACACAGCCTTGCACTTAAAGGCTTTCTTGTAAATGAGGTACATTGCCCATGAAGCACAAAACACTGCTTTTGTCTTTTCTTTGGCAAAATGAAATACGGACACATCCAGGGCAGGTGCAGGGGAAGGTACAACCAGGTGTAAATACTGGGGACGTTGTCATTGCAGAGGAAGGCACAGAACACCGTGTCCTTCACAGCAAGAGACTGGGCATGTTAGAAGGCACAGATAGAGCTAATTAAGTTCTAGTAAATCAGTCCCAGCATTTAATTCTAGTATTAATTACATCTGGAATGAAAAGCTATTTGCTGTGAAGCCAAGTTGGATTGGTTTTGCAGCCCCGAGCGCCCTGTGAGCAATGGTGCTGTTTCCTGCTCCGCAGGGCATGAAGGACTCTCCGGTGCGCAGGGCAGTGAAGGACACCCTCTCCAACCCTCAGTCCCCGCAGCCGTCCCCCTACAACTCCCCCAAGCCCCAGCACAAGGGGGCCCAGAGCTTCCTGCCCCCGGGCTGGGAGATGCGCATCGCCCCGAACGGCCGCCCCTTCTTCATCGACCACAACACCAAGACCACCACCTGGGTAAGGGCGCTCCAGCCGGGGCACCGGGGCCACGCTCCCAGCTCTGTCTTCCTGCCTGCACGCCCCCATTTCTGCGTGGCACTTGTCTTTGTCTTTTCAAGAGCCAAAAATGTGCATGTGGATGTAAAAGCCCTTGTGGAGTGCAGGCATCCTAAGAACAGGCCTGTGGTTTTTGAAGCATATCCCTGGACATAGCACACATTTAATGGAGTCAGGTCTTACATCACCCTAACTCGCTCAGCACTGGAAAATCCATTGCACTGTAGGAATCCTAATAAGGCATGTTTTGTTTTATTCTCCGAAAATCAAAGAGTAACTGTAACGTAGGAGGATTTCCAGATAAGACTGTGCTTGACTTTGTAGATCTGCCTTGATCTGTTGGATTTACAGTTGCATACCTGTGTTCCAGGAGGATCCACGGCTGAAGTTTCCGGTGCATTTGAGATCCAAAGCATCTCTAAACCCCAATGACTTGGGCCCTCTTCCTGTAAGTGATGCTGTGCCTGTGTTCTAACCTACACCTGCTGTCCCAGGGCTCTGCTCTGTTCTGGGCACAGGCTGCTGCAGCCCTTCCTGGAGGCTCTGCTCTGTGCTGGGGCTTGCTCAGGCTCTCCAGAGCCAGCCCAGGAGGCTCTAACTCATGGCCTTTTTCTGTGCTGCTGAAGTGTTGAGCTTTGCACACACTAACCTGGGCTGTGTCTCTGACTCTGCTTTTAAGTAATCATGTACTGCTTAGGAAAAACGGAGCAGGTTATGCCAAGCAAGCTCTATCAGTGCACCAGCATATTCTAGCATTTAGAAATTGGAATAAATCTTGATTTTTCAATGAAACCTCCATATTTTGCAGAGCAAATCATCAATTTAATGTCAGATGTTTTGTCATGCTTGTAATCAAAGCATAATGGGCATTTACAGACATGTCAAATGCAGAGCTTTGCTTTGTTCTTAAAATACTCCCAGACCTTAAACACAGAGAGTAATGTGTGAAAGCCGACACATTCCTGGTCACAGCGGCAGGGAATGCTCTCTGGCTTCAGGAAACAGCTGTGCTTTTGCAGTTGTCCAGGTACTTGGGGCGTGTAACCTTGGAGGCACTGAAGGGCCAATTACAATTTGTTCTGTTGACTGCAAGGGGTGAAACATGCAGTGAAGCCAGGGTAGCCTGACTCGTCACTAGCAACAGATCGTTAGTAACAGATTTCACCTCCGTTAAATCTCCTCGTCTGGAGTGAGGTTGGGATGACTACAGAATTTAACACGAGTTTCTCCAACAAGATTGAAGTGAAATAATTTCTCCTCTGTGTTTTCTGGCAGCCCAGGCTGGCCAGCATTGCCTGTCCCTACAGCCTGCCATCCGCTCTCCTTTCTGCACTGCAGGCACTTGGGACATGAGAAAAGGGAACGGATGAAAAGGGAAGCACTGAGGACTAGGTTAGGACATTCTTGTCCCACTGTACAGGGAGCCTGGGTTACACATTTACAGTAAATAACCCACATGGCTTTGAGAAGTAGGAGCAGAAACTTTCAAACCAAGCCACGATGGACCATCTGTTCTCTGTGATTGTTTGCTCACAGCAGGAAATGGGTGGGAATTCTGAGGCAAAAGGTTTCCATTTCCAAGCTTTAAAAACTGTTCCCTGCACGGGATGCAGTCACCTATATAAGATCTAGGTCTGAGTCTGCCTGGATTTCTGGCCTTGCCATTGAGCATCTGGTCACTTGGCATTTCCTACCTCATAAGCATCTTTGAGACGAGTCCAGTAGGTGTGGGCAATGCACTGCTTCAGGCTGTGTGAGACCTGTGCTATTTCACTTACTCTCTCTTTTCTTTGTTTTTATTTCCCATTTCCAGCCTGGCTGGGAGGAAAGAATACACCTGGATGGAAGAACGTTTTATATAGACCATAGTAAGTAAGCACTCAGGTCCTAGAGCAAATAGACAAAGGGAGGTACTAAGTATTGAAGTGAAAGCTTTGTGATTTTACTCTTCATTTAGGAAGCCAGGTGTTGATATGTGGAGACATTGATACCAGAGACTTAGTGCCCTCCTACGGTACTGTACATTCACTGGAAGCTTGCTTTAATTGGTTCATCAAGCTTTGTCCCTCTCTGACTTGTGAAGCATTAACATTTCCTCTCTGTGGTTTCTTTTGTTCTTGTTGATATTTTGGAGTTGTTGTTGTTGTTGTTGATGATCCCATGGCTTATTTGCACTAAATAAATTAAAATATACACTAGGAATAGAAAATAAGATGAGAAAAGATCCTGTAGCCACAGCTCCACATATAGGCAGTGGAGCAATTAGCACTGAGAAGTACTTTCCTCTGCTTTCAGGTCTGTGGCAGTGCTGATTCTGATCTTATTTCCTATTTAGAGCATGTGAAACTGCACCAGCCCATTAATATCCTCCAGTTCTGTTAGTGGAGTTTTAGTGTAAGTGATGTTTCATTGTAGATTTGTCTTCCTAGAGCATCTCAGAACTGCTGTGTGAGTTTTGTTGGTGTTTGGAAACAAAGCAGCCCACAAAGGCTGGGCTGGGTCTTCTTACTTTTTTTTTTTTTGGTTGTTTTTTTCAAGATTTTAAGACTTATAATGAGACTTTTCTTCACAGGCACAGCTAACTCTCATAACCATCAGAGGAGGGTGCACAGAGTTAAAACCTAAACTTACCCATGTTTGACAGAATTAGGTTTGTCCCTCAATATCACTGACTCCCACGCTCATCCACAGAGATGACAGTATTAAGTCATTATTAAAAGACTGCCTTTAAAGTAATACCAATTTTGAAATGGTATAAATACTTTTAACTAAACATTAGAAATAATACACTTGTCAAGCACCTGATAAACCTCTTCCAAACTTCAGTACAAAGTTATTATCCTTTATCCCTTCTGTAATTGTTTTTCCCAACAGAGATCTGGAAATGTAACTCTGGCCAATGATCCCAAACTGCTGCCACTAAGGAGTCAAAAGATAAAACTGTCCCATTTGAAACACCTATGTAGCTGCTGAGCCTCCCAACTGCTCTTAAAACTCTTCAATTTTTCAGTCTCCTAAAGCTATTTGAGCATGTGTTAGTCCCTAAAACGGAATGTTAAAGTCATACATTAATTAGAATTCCTCAAAGAATTTGTAACTGTTAGGAAGCAAAATTTATGTGCATCTGAATTTTCCCTCTGGTCTCTTTTGATCTGAGTGGATTTAGCTTCTTACACAGCATTTTTCACAAAAGTTTAGGGAAGCTTTTGATAATGCTGCCTGTTTCAAGAAAATGTCCCTTTGGTGCCAGCCTGGTGCCTGAGCCCTGCTGTGGTGGCTGGGCTGGAGGGCCTGGAGGGCCACGGGCTGTGCCACTGCCAGGACACAAAACCAGCAGGACGAGTCTGACAGTCAGCTGCTGGTCAGGTCCTGCTTCCCTGCTGCGTTTTGTAACTGCTGCACAGTTCTCCAGCGCTGTTCGTCCTATTTTTGAAACGTTTTTCTCATCCTTGGGAGAAACTGCAGAAGTCCCCTGCAGCCAGCACAGTTACCCAGGGACCCTCTGCTGCTACACAGGGACCAGAAGCACTGAGTACTGGTGCAGCACACAGGTGTTGGTGGAACCAGAGGCTTCGTGTGACACTGAACCCCCTGGCCTGGCTCTCTGGGCCCTCAGTTGCCCCAGTCCCTTCCCTTCAGGACGCTGCAGTTCCCTGTTCCCTGCAGCACACACACACACTGCTGCCATTCCTGGGAGCCTCCCAGGCACATACTAGCTACCTGGTGGAAGGGATCAGAAGGGAAAACAACCGTTCTGCAACCATTTCTGAACAGTTACCAGCGATTCACGGGCAAGGGGGATGGATGCATTGAATGGGTTCCCCTCAAAGTCTGTCCACATCCACCAGCACATGATAATATTCACAGTATGCATCAGTGAGTCACACAAGGAATGAGGGGGAAGCACTCCTCAGTTCAGCAGGAAGCAGCAGGGCAGGAGAGGGGAGAAGGGCTCACTGGAATGGGATGGGAAGTCAGAGTGAGTCTGGCAAATGGCCACTGCAGTGTGCAGGAAGAGGCTGTGTAAGGAGAATTGCAGAGTGTTACTCAGAATGGGAATAATTAGTAGGACTTGGGTTGAAAAGGGCATGAAAAATACCATCACCTGGTCATGAGTTATCTCACCCTGTGATGTATTGACAGGAGTGCCTAAATCCAACCTGGAGTAACCCTTCTGACGCCATCGGCACTGGGAATGTCTGGCTGTGAGAGTTCTGTATCTGGCAGGGGGTCCCAAACTTCAGGCAATAGTGGTCCCCTTGGAAAGGCAGGGAAAAGAGGGAATCCTCGAAGGCCTGAGAGCCTGGTTTATGACAGAGAATTGTATGGGTGGGAAGACTCAAATTTCTGAAATTCTTGAAAATGTTCAGACTTACTGAAAATGTTCTTCAAAAAGAATGAGTTTGTTATCCGTGTTCACTTGGGCTAAGACAGAGAATCCTGAGCTACAGTTCCAGGTGGAGTGGTTCATTCCAGACCCTTGTAGCCCTGGAACACCATTTTTAATATGAAGTCCCTGTAAGACTCTGAAAAGAAACTTAGGCTGAGATTTGTTGGTGTCACCGCACTCTGAAGTACAGAGAGCAAAGTGCTGACATGCTGTCAGTCATTTCCAGTTGTGTCACCTCTGATTTCACAGAAAACTGGCACTGTGATTTGTGGCTGCTGGTGTCAGGAAGGTGACCAGAGAGCTTTGTAGAAGGGAATTCCAGTGTAGGGGTTGAAAGATGGAAAGGGCTGGGCTGGGTGTCCTGCCTTAGCAGCAGCTCTGCTCCATGCATCTCTGGGGTCTCAGGCTGGCAGCTCTCCAGCATTCCCATAAGTGATAAACAGCTTTAATGTGTGAAGGGAAATAAAATAGTATTTTACTGTTAAATTAACTAATAGATCAAATGTCTTGAAATGTGCTTGCAATCCTTTAGAATTTTCTCCAGTTAACATTTGCTGAATGACACCTTTCAGATCCCAGTCCCTCGTAAACTAGCTTGGGTTGCTCAAAACTTACCAGGGCTTTTCCAGTTCTAGAAATATGGAAAATGCAGTCTTCATTCCTGGTACCCAGTTCCTAACCCAGGGCAGTGTCTGTAAAAGCAGAGGGATGGCAGGCCTTGGGTAACCGACACCTCGCCATTGCAGGTGGCACCCGGGATGGGGTTTGGAGCATTGTCTTATTGTTGCCACACCATTGTTTTGTTGTGATTCCGTCGTGTTCCGAATCTTGGGAGGAGCGGCTGTCTGGAGGCAGGGAAGGGGAGTCCCACCATGGTCCTGTAGAACCTTTCCTATCATCCTCCTGGTGCTCTTCAAAGCTGTAGATGGAAAGAACTGGGCTGTGCTGTGCCGCTGCCAGCGTCTCCCTTGGTCATAACTGGGTGATTCTCTTGCAAAACAGGACAGTTCTGCCTCCCTTGACCTTCTCATTAAATCAGAGTCCAGGAAAAATGTTATTCCCTCCAAGTTTAGAAGTATGATGCTTCAGCTGTCTATGCAAAATTTCCAAACAGTAACCTAGGGTGTCATTGCCAAAAGTTTTGGGTTCCTTGACCTGTCGGGCCTTGTATCTCCAATCCCAGCCCATGTTCAAATGAACATGTTCACTCACTCCTGCAGACGTTGCCATCAAAGCAGTGCAAATTCCCTGTGTTCTGGGGCAGTTCTGTGTTTTTGAGTGAATGTTTTCAACTAAACAGTGTGTTGGGGCTGGGGAGGGTGGGGAGACACAAGTCTTTGCTAACCCTGACAGAGCTGAACAGTGCTAGGGAGGAAAAAAACAGAAGTTCACAGCGTGGTACCAGAGAAGCCATGGGATCATTTCTTTTGTTATTTGCAGATAATAAAATCACCCAGTGGGAAGACCCTAGGCTGCAGAACCCAGCCATCACAGGCCCAGTAAGTACTGTTGTGGGATCTTCCAGTAAGTGCCCGACTTGGGTTACAGCTGGCAGAGCAGCAGGCCCTGCCTGCTCCTCACATCAGGGATGGGCAGCCTGGGAAGCAGGAGCTCTGCTGGTGCACATTGTAAGTCAGAAGAAGCTGGGCATGTCACAGCAAGTTCTGGGCAGCCTCCCAGATTGTTCAGGCTTTGGCGATGCCTATGGAGAAGTGCTCCTGTTTACCCATTAGCTGGGTCATTACTGACAGTAGGATTTTACTGAGCTGACACGTTGCTCTGTTTATTTGGGATCTCTGGACAATAAAAAGCTGTTCACACTGGGGAGGAAAGGAGAGAGGTGGGCCTATGTGGATTCAAAGTGGGAAAAAAAAGACAGAAAATGGGTCCATCAGTTTAAGAGACATAAAACTTCTGCAGGTAACCAGAGATTTCAGAATATGAGCCTTAGAAAAAAAATAAACACAGCATTTTACTTCCATATCAAATTCTAAAAACATCGAAGAGTGATTATTTGGCTTTTTATGCTGAGTTATGCCCGTTTATGCCATTTTATGGTATTCTGAGTGATCGGACTTCCAATCCCAAATGTTTCCTGGTGCCAAGGGTACCTTTTTATTCTGGATGAATCCTGGGGACCTTTAAGAGTTTCAGGACACAGCAGATGAGCCTGCTGCACGGTGTAATTCCAGTTGCTTAGTAATAATATCAATAATAGTCACTTGTTTGACCATAGTTGCTTTTGGAGGGATTTACCCATTTATCAGGCATTGAAAAGTGGAGATGCTCACGGCACTGTGCAAATTGCTAATAGGTCTCTCCCCAGAAATGCTGAGCATAAATGAGACTATTTGAGAAAGTTTGTTTGAAGGAAATGAAATGATCACGGTCCCCTTGAGTGACTGACAGTGATTTGTTTGTTGGTTTTTAAGGGAAAGCAGGAGCTAGTCCATTTCACAGAAGCACTAAGGATTCATCTGAATGCTTTCAATAATAATATTTCTGGTGCCACGACAAAGGGAATTACTTAAATTGCATTTCACGTTTTGTTTAAGTAAAGGAAACACGCAGAAAGATTATTTAACGGCTGTAGTAAAATCCTATTATCATCAGAGTAAAATGATGTCATTCTGTGGGATTTTTAGATCTCAACCGCTGCTGTCCCTCCTGGGTGGGTTTAGGGGAGCCCACAGCACAATGTGTGGGTAGCAGGGCTGTACATTCCTTTGAAGTGCTGTGGGGTATCCAGCTGCTGAGGAGCTGGAATGACGCGTTCTCCCGCTGCTCCCAACAGGCAGTGCCCTACTCCAGGGAGTTCAAGCAGAAGTACGACTATTTCCGCAAGAAGTTAAAGAAACCTGTGAGTAGAACCAGCACGGGGGGGCTGCAGGACACACCTGCCAGGTTCCTCCGTTGTGCTGCTCCTGAAGGGCTCACGTAGGAACCAAAAACATGAAGCGAAGTTTGAATTTGATGGGTTTCTCAACAAAAAGCTTTTCTATATCTTTAAGACTCACGTTTTTGCTAGATAAATGCAAATGCCCTTAAAGTAGAGCGCAGTCCATCTTTGTCCTTTTTTTTGTTTTGTTTGTTTGTTTGATACTTTTCTTCAAATCAATTTCATCAAATATTTACCACAGAAGTCTGCAGCATGTTGTGGAACTGGCCCAGTTCCCCCCCATGCTCTCAACCTGTGGACTGAGAGAGCACCGGGAAATAAAAACATGGGGAACTGGAACACAAGGTGTCTGATGTGTCACTGAGCTGTTACCAGTCAGTAAATTGCCCAAAGACTTATTTCTGGAGACTAACAAGGATAATCTAATCTTCTTTGACACAGGCTGACATACCCAACAGATTTGAGATGAAATTACACAGAAATAACATTTTTGAGGAGTCCTACAGAAGAATCATGTCTGTGAAGAGACCTGATGTACTAAAAGCCAGGCTCTGGATTGAATTTGAGTCAGAAAAAGGACTTGATTATGGAGGTGTGGCCAGAGAATGGTTTTTTCTCTTGTCCAAGGAGATGTTTAACCCTTACTATGGTCTCTTTGAATACTCAGCAACGTAAGTGTCCATTAAATATTTGTATTCTCAAGAGATATATGTTGCATTTTGCATAAGAGGCAAAGTTGCTCTGGGCAGAAGTAGCTCCTCCTTCCCGGGGTGCCCTGGGCAGCCCCACTGCCCTGTTCCTGCTGCCCTGCAGAGAACCTCTGGAATTGTCCTTGAGAACCCAGAAAACATTTCCATTGCTCAGACAATATCCAGGGCAGCAAAACTGCAGTTTTTGAGGCCAGTAACGGTCCAATGTCCAAGGGGACAATAATAAAGTAATTATTTAAATTAGTAATTTAAATTTAAGTAAATGGCCCAGTGTCACAGAAAAGCCTCTTTCCTCTGCTGCCCAGAGTTCCAGCGCTGGTGTAGAGCAAGCTTGGAATGCAGCTGCTCGTCCACTCTGCAGGATTTCCCAGCAGTGGCCTCACAGAACTTTAAACTGGGGCTGCCCAGCCTTAAAATCTTGGAGCAATCCATTAGTGCAAGGGAGAGAGGGCTTCTCTTGCTCACAGTGGGTTTGGTTTGCTGCTGTGTCAGCCCTGCTGCCCTCAGTGGCTTCCTGGTGGGACAGACTGGAAAGCACTTGGAAACAGCCGCACGGAGCTGTTGAAGGGAGATGCCCCTAAGCACGAGTTATTTATTAACATATCTGAGTATCTGCTTATTTAAAGGCTTGGTTCTTTAGCTATTTTTTTTCTTTCCCCAAAAAAGGGACAACTATACACTTCAGATTAATCCTAATTCAGGTCTCTGTAACGAAGACCATCTGTCGTACTTCACGTTCATTGGCCGGGTGGCCGGCCTGGCCGTGTACCACGGGAAGCTGCTGGACGGTGAGTCCTGCTCCTGCTCTGCTGCTGCCACTGGGCTTTGGAGAAGGAAATGCACCTGCTTGAGAAGCCCCAGCTTCTGGGGACAGTCTGGGGCTGGCACTGTTGAGACTTGAATGGTGATTCACAAAATTACAGTGGCTTACTCAACAAGTGGGTTTCATACAAAGTTTTGCTCCTTTCTGCATTCAGGTTAAAACTCCAGAACCAGCGTGAGCACTGTCTCTAGAGGAGAAACATGGGACTTGTAACAGTCATTTCCATGCAAACCTGCAGCCAAACTAGGGGGGTTGACTGCAGCATATTTTGATCTGCTGAAATTATTGCTGAATGATTTAATTACAGTTTCTGCTGCTTTTTGAAATCTCACACCAGGCAGACATTACTGACCAGATTTTCCTGAGCCCTGGTGCAGCAGAGGAAGCAGAGGAGTCCTGAGCAGAGGAAGCTCACCAGCCTGGTTTTCAGGCAACTCCTTGGAGAGAGCGAGTAGTGATTTAAAATGGGATAGAGTGCCCTGAGCTCAATTCCCCAGCTTTTGGCTCTCTCTGCCACTAATGTTAGGGTGGTCAGTGGAGTATGGTAGTTAGTGGGTAATTGTTGAAACTGAAAAGTTGGACTTTCTGTGGCTAAATAAGCGGAGCTGCTATGGTGCTGTCGCAGTTGCAGGACTGTTGCAGTCAGGAGGTAAGAGGAAATGCCGGGGTGGTGCCCCTGGGCCGTCGTACCTTTATGGGATGCGCAGGTGCGGAGCAGGGCAGGTAACGCTCTCCTCTCTCTCGCAGGCTTCTTCATCAGACCTTTCTACAAGATGATGCTGGGGAAGCCCATAACTCTGAAGGACATGGAGTCAGTGGTAAGACCCCATTTAACCCGTGCCAGTGCTCACAGGCCCGTGGGTTTCTACAATCCTGCACTAATTGCCCATTTTCAAACTGCCTGATTGTGATCTGCCCTAGGATAGCGAATACTACAACTCTCTGAAGTGGATCCTGGAAAATGACCCTACGGAGCTGGATCTCATGTTTTGCATAGATGAGGAAAACTTTGGACAGGTATGTAAAGGTTATTTACATCTCAGGACTGGTTATTGCCAACAAGTACCTCAGTACTGAGCAGAGTCTCGTGCTGGTGAATGCACTGGTCAGCCTTCACCTCGCTGTGTTCCCAGCTGGGACCGGGGTGCCACATTCCTGTCAGGGAGCCACGACGTCTCTGGGACAAGCTGGGCATGCAGCTGAGTATTGCAAGGAGGAGGAATAAAGGTGTCCCACGGTCCAGCTGGGACGTGGTCCGAGCCCAGGGACCCTTGGGGTTTCTGAGGTTGAAGGTGTTCTCGGAGGAGAGCGGCAGAGTGACGCCAGGGAGGTCCTCTCTGTAGTGCTGTCACAGGCAGCTGGTACGGCAGGGGGAGGCTGCCAGGTTTAAAAGGGTCACAGTCTAAGGGTGTCTTTCTCCATTACAAATGAAAATGTTGTAGACATTAAATTAAATTAATTTGCTTAGAGGTTTTTATGACCTTTTTTAGCATCTTCCCCTTGTTTACTTCTGAGACCTAGATCCTGGCTCCAGGTACAACTGGACCTGGGGATTATAGGGCCTTTTATAAAAACTGACTTCAGCATTTCAAACCCTGCACTCAGTGTCTCGTCAAGAACATTCTGATCCACTTTCCAGTACATCCTGCCTCTTTCCTGAAGCAACATAGGGTTATGGATTACATGGAGAACTAGGGAGGGTATTGAAGCCACAGAATAGAGAGGTTTTGTAGTACACTGCTTGGCTTTGGGCAGTTTCAATATGTGATTTAGCTTCTTTTATTATAAACAATAACTATAATAATTTTGTATATATAAAGTACATATTTTGTGATTATATTTTACATAAATATATAATTTTATTATTATAAATAATAAAATTATTAGTAAATAGCCAGCCTCTTTCTGCCAGTTTTCCCCTCTGTCAGCACAAGTTCATTCAAAAGTGTAATTCAATTTACTAATGATTTTCTGATACTGCTTGTAAAATGCTGCTCAGGGACAGTGGGCTCTGGGAGAAAGATGTCCTCAAATAACAAGGTTTTTTGGTCTTCTGAAATACAGACATATCAAGTGGACCTGAAGCCCAATGGGTCCGAGATCATGGTAACAAATGAAAACAAGCGGGAATACATTGAGTAAGTATCACTATGGAATGTGCCTGGGGGTAAGAAAGCAGTTGTACTTAGAGTTGACCCTGCTGCAATTCCTGTAGTTCGTACTGCACAAGAGCATCAGGGATCATTGGGAAAGAAAATCTTACTGTTAACATTGATTATATCCAGTCAGATAGAAGAACAAAGAGTAAATTAAATTACGTGCTTTGTTCTGCTGAAATTTCCCCCCCATGGCAACGTGCTTCTCTAACATCTGGCTCAAGTTCTGATGAACCAGAAGGTGCTCTCCAGCCTGGCCCTCATCCCATTGTCCTCCTCTGCCAGTCACAGACCGGAGCCAGGATTCCGGTGCCAGCGTTCCTACCAAAAATTGGCCAAATCTGAAATTAGGTTTAATTTTCAGCTTTCTCAGTTCTTCCACCTACCAGGATGTAAAATGCTAAATTCGCTTATAGCTGCTAGCATTTTAAATCAGGGCTTTTTCCAAGGTAAAAGAGATTAAAATCGCTACATTCATGCAAATTGGGAATTCATTTCCAATGCCTGGACCTGGACCAAATCCATGCCTGGAATTGATTTTTTATGCCTGCACCTGTGAGGTGTTTGTGCTGTGGGTGGCTGGTACTGAAAGCAAGGTGTCCCTTTGATGCTGCAGTTTATTTCTTTATTTATAGGCGAGGTGCTGTGTCCTGACAGCTCTCCTCAGAGCTTGCAGACTTTGCTGGGAATTTTTAATTACTCAGTGCTCTGGAAGAATAAAATGTCTGCTCACGTAGGTACCTACAGGAATGAAAGTATTCCCACTGTGATTTGGTCATAGTCACTGGGGTTTTTGGTTTGTTCCTTCAAAATTCCATCAGTCACCAGCCAATAAATTGGATCAACTGGTGAAAGCTGCTTAGTTACCTGAACTTGCTGAAGTTGTAAATGACAAACTGAAAGCACTTGGGGTTGCTGAAACCTCCGAACACTTGGCTGAGAGCTGCCAGTAAGAGTGTTTTTCTGATGGGGTTTTGTTTCTTTCTGCAGCCTTGTGATCCAGTGGCGGTTTGTCAACAGAGTGCAGAAACAAATGAATGCCTTTCTGGAGGTAACGCTCTTTAGCTCCTTTCTTTCACAAAAATAGGGATTTTTTTCTAACATAGATTTCTTACCCACTGGTGTCTGTGTAAAGGGAGTGGGGAGCTTGGCAGGAAATGCAAATAGAATACTTACGATTTATGATTTTACAGTTTTATCCTGTGTAAGAATACATAATCTTTCCCTTACAAGAATAAGGTCATTCTCTTTCAAGTTTAATTATTTGAGCTTGAAGTAATTTGGTCATTGATGTTTTTAATTAGGATTTATGTAGGATGAGAGTTTTAACTTCGCTCTTCTTTTTAGGGATTCACAGAACTGCTTCCTATTGATCTGATTAAAATTTTTGATGAAAATGAACTGGAGGTGAGTCAGTTTGGTGCCCCAGGCTGACAGTTCTCTGACAGATGTGCCATGTTCTGGGCTCTTCGGTCATCCATCCCTCTCCCTAAGGGCATGTGCAAACACAGCTGCCTTGCTCAGAGTTGGAAATTAGATATTTCTTCCTAATTAATAAATCTATTCGTGACATGCAAAGAACTGCACTTACTCAGGGAGATGGTTGGGGGTGTGCCTCTGAAGGCCTGGAGTAGCTTAGTGGATCAGTGCCATCATGCCTCTGCCAAACACATGGAAGTTGCTGTCCCATTATGGCAGCGCGCAGCCATTTTCCCACAACAAATACTCCCGGCAGAAGCTCTGACTCTCCCCTGTGTGTGCATAAATGCTTGAAGGTCAGAGCCCTGAGGGGCAGTGACACCTTGTTACCTTGTGAGTGCAGGGAAACACGCTCATTCACATATTCGCATGCCACCGCTCTGCTTCCCTGCAGTTGCTGATGTGTGGCCTTGGTGACGTTGATGTCAATGACTGGAGACAACACACCATCTACAAAAATGGTTACTGCCCAAATCATCCTGTTATCCAGTGGTTCTGGAAGGTAAGACTGGGCACCACCTCTGACTGGTCCTGTAAGTGAAAGTTACTGCCCTTTTTTGCAATCATTTTTCTTCATGAAAACTGCTAAGAATGGGGGTGTGTTCTGCTGGGGGCAGGACCTGCTCCCACCTCACTCAGGTGAGGGCAGGTGTAGCTCGTGCCAGAGCAGCCCAGAGATGGGACCTGGGGCAGACAATCCATTGTGTCCTGAGGGCTGGCTCGTACAAAAGGTCATTGGTGCTGGCTTTGGGCTGCTCTTTAGCCCTGCCCATCCCGGCTGTGGTAGGAGCTGAGGCTGATGGTGTCCATTTGCCAACAGGCTGTTCTGCTGATGGATGCTGAGAAGCGGATCCGGCTCCTGCAGTTTGTGACCGGGACGTCACGTGTGCCTATGAATGGATTTGCTGAACTTTATGGTGAGCTGCTCGTGGCACGATGGGAACCCAGCCAACCTCTGACCCCCACGTAGCACTGAGTTTTAAATGCTGGTGCCTGAGCTCACTTCCTTGGCATTATGCAAGCTCTGAAACCAACTCACTGGGCTTGGAAAGAAAGAACCCCGTTCGTGTTGCTTTAACGTACCTGTAACCAGTGAAAAATCCAGCCCCCAATTGATGCCAACATTTCATGGTAAAAATCATCTTTAGGCAGTCTCTGTAGTGTCCAGCAATTTCTGTTTCATACTGTTTTCATTTTCACCCAGGTTCAAATGGTCCTCAGCTGTTTACAATAGAGCAGTGGGGAAGTCCTGATAAGCTGCCCCGAGCTCACACCTGGTAAGTTACCAAAGCATAAATTCCAGAGCTGCTCCTGTCACAAAGGCCGCGCTGCTGACCATGCTCAGCTCTGCATCAAACAGCATCTGATCCTGTGGGTCCCCAGTGCCTTCACAAACTGAGAAACTGAGGGATGTTATTTTATTTCCCACATCTTAGTAAGTGTATGTAATGAACTACAGCAAGTCAGACATCACCAAGCAGCCATAGAATGCCCATAAGTCTTTGGGGTATTCAAAACAACTATAAGGTTATAAGATAATTTAACCCTGGTTTATAGATTTTGCAAACATTGAAAGCATCGGTACAAATTTGTCTTGCTCTGTTACATTTCAGGAATGTGACTTTTTAAAGAAAAATTGTGCTGAATTGGAAAACTATTTTATAGGCTATCAGTGCAGACTGGTGATCTTTCCATGAAACTAATCATTCTATAGAATAGTGAGCTGTATTGAAAAAAACAAACCTGAAAACAAAAGCACCTGAAAACAAAAGCACAAAACCCACCAAACACAAAACTCAGCAACACTACCCTGAACACACTCCAAAATCAACCCATCCTCTTTAGGTTCCAATTCTCTGCTAGCTTTTACCTTTGGAAGATTTTCTCGTAGATGTTTAATCTCCCCCCCCGCCCCCCAGAGAGCAAAGGATCTGTCCTCTAAATCCAGAATATCTTTGCTGAGTCTCAAGAAATCAGTCTTTTGATAAAGATTGTTTTCCATCATCTAAATACAGCGAGGGGCTTTGTGTTTGCTTTTTTTCCTCTCCTAAGTGATTCATTCTTACCAAATTCCTGTTTCCAGCTTTGAAAAGGAAGGCAGCACACATTGGAGAGCTCACCTTGGGCAGAGTGAGGTGTGCAGGGAACACTGTGGTCCACAAGCTGCGTTCTTAATCAAGACCCCTAATTATTTAATCTTTTCTAGTTCTTTAAAACTGTTTTTCCATGGATTATCAAGTGCCTCTTTCTTTGTTCCTTCCAGCTTTAACCGCCTAGACTTACCTCTGTATGAATCTTTTGAGGACCTGCGGGAGAAGCTCCTCATGGCCGTGGAGAATGCCCAAGGGTTTGAAGGGGTGGATTAACTTTGCAGCACCCGTTCCCTGTCCAAGCACGTTCTGCTGGCTTTGGCACCTGCCCCAGGGACTCCGAGGGACTGCGGCGTAGCAGTTGCCCGGCGCGGGGCTCTGGAGCAAACCCCGGCAGCGCGGGGCCAGGCCCCGAGGCTGGGACTGTCACCTGGGGTGGCCTTGCTGATGTTCCCGCAGCAGTTGCGAACTGATCACATTTCAGCAGGACTTACTCTATTTATGTTGTGCCTCTGTAGGCAAAGCCCTTAATAAATATTTTACACAATTTCTAATGACAATGAATGGAATTAATCATTTTACAGGTATAGTATTACAACTCATGTTTACTTCTTAATTGATTTAGACATTTTCAGATTTTATTTCATTACAATTAAATATCATATACTTGGAAAAATGAGCATTTTTCTTAATTTCATACCAGACTTTTCTCAAAGCACGTTAAGCCTTGTGTTTCTAAACCATTAGGAGAGTAGGAGAAAGCTCTGTTGGAAGCTTTCTCTCCATGGGCTGTCTCTGGAAAGCAATTCTCTTCATTAAGCACATCACTGTTGTTCTGTATCCAGAAGTATGGGCTGGATGTTGCATTTTTGTATGAGTACTAGAAGAGTGTCAAGGCACAGCAGAGCCCTGACACAGCATGCCCGGATCTCTGTTCTGCCGAAACTGCCTCGTTACTGCCAAGCTGTACATGTGCTACAAAGCATCTGGGCTGGGGTTGGCATTTAAGCCTTTTAGGAGAATGTGCTGAACCCTGTCATTCTCTCTGTACGGTGATTTGGTTTCCGTCCTTTCCTCATTCCTGTTTGCAATGGAGGTGTTCCGAATGAAATCCGGCACTCTGGAACACAGCTCTGTTCAGGCTCCTGTTTGTGTGCACTTGCTAATGAACCTAATTAACACTGGGGTTGTTCATTTCTAACAGCACCACTCTGAAGGCACTTTCTGTACCACCGGGAAGACAGGCCTGGTTTGAGCATAAACATTAACGGAATTTTACTCCTTCCCACTGCACCTGTCCTTCTGGTGCAAGAGCTGTCCATGGTGAATTTGGCTGCTGCTGTGTAAGAGAAAACTCAACCAGCTCTAGACTTGAGCCTGCAGACATGTTGCTCAGCAATTGTTTCTGTGATTTCTTTTTTACTTACAAAGATTTATTTATTATACACTGCTATCTAATCCATTTTGTTACCTATGACATGTTGCATGCCTAATCTATAATGTCTGAGTTGCATCTGTTTTGTGGCGGATTAAAGGTGACAGATTTGTGCTTGCCCCAGTGCAGTGACATGGTGACAGCACTGCTGGAGCAGGGCTGGTTCCACTGGCCTGCAGCTCTGCCCTGGCCTGTTCCCCAGCATCCAAGGAAGGTGACACCACTTGCCAAAACAAACTTCCACCTCATTTGCCAACAGTTTTTGAGCCCTAGCCTTCCTTACCTGTGTGTCCAGCGGAGCCCAGGATCCAGGAACACCCAGATGGGAAGCAGCCCTACTGCCAGTAACATTCAGCAGTTACGGTCCCAGTCCTGAGGAAGATTAGGGGAGTAGTTGAATGCAGTTCAAGATTCCTTCTCTATTAAATATGCTTTCTGACACTCCTGCCTGACCTCTTCCATCTGAGGAGCGAGCTGGCACACAAAACAGCAGCTGGCATCAGAGTAGACAGGAATGCTGAACTGACTGCTTAGCTCTAGGGGTAGAATAGATAAATCCAGGTATTCCCACTGATCTGTACATTAAGCACAACTGATTCTATGGCGCAGGAGGGGCAGCGCCGGATTCGGCTAATGCCGGTCCCAGTCCCGGTCCCGACCTCTCCTCGGTCCTGCGGGCCCGGGGCGGGGGTCGGGATGAGGCCGGGTGTCTGGGGCGGGGTCCCGGAAGGTCCCCCGGGTGGGTCCTGCGGTTACACGGGGCGGGGCCGGGCGGTACCGGGGCGCTGCTTCAGGGGCGGGTCCCGGGCCTGACACAGGTGCGCGGGGTGGACCCGGCTCAGGTGCGCGGGGCCCCAGGGTGGCTGCGCGGGGGTGGGACTGAGGTGATTTAATCCTCGGAAATCGCCTTGCGGCCATTTGCTCACTCCGAACACGGTGAGAGTAGCTCCTTGTCCGGGCTCCCCAGGTGAGGCGTGGGGGCTTCGGCTTCTGCGCCTCTCCCCCACAACCCCTTCTTCCACCCACCCGTATTCTTCTTCTTACTGCCCTTTTCTCACCCCTTGCCCCCCCAAAACCTCCCCTCCCTTCC